>PVJL010003621.1:0-78542 GCA_004026885.1 Lyroderma lyra
TTAAAATGTTTCTTGAGTTATGTTTTATATCAACATGTAAAGTTAATTATTTTATTTTATTTTGTCCTCATTCACAATGAAATGACTAATTGTTTTAATTGTTTTTATAATGTTTCTTAAAAAGCATGTAAATCAGAGTTCAGTTAATTCTTTTAGCAAATAATTCATCTGTGAGATCATTTATGTTGTCCATTTTAATCCAAATGGACATTATATCTCATGAGCTTTGCTTGATATTCTGCCAATGTTTAAGAATATTCTGTAGTCAAACAAGCTTCAGAAATGATTCCCAACAGCATGAAGCCTGAGGCATAGTTGTGGGATTTTGGCTACGTGTTTGTTCACCACAAAACAGCACTGGAATAATTCAGGTATAAAATTTTGTTAGTATTGAATGCTTGATTTCCAAAACCTTAAAAACCAATCAGACCTTCATTGCAATACACTTGCATAATGCATGCAGACAGATGAATAGAGATATTCAAACTAAGGAATTAATTAACATTGAATTATTCAGGGGTATAGACAACAGTAAATTCTTAATTGTAATGAAGAATAGAATTTATAATTATGATAAATCTAGACCTAGAGAAAAACTAAGACTTACTGGATGTTATTTATATAAATAAATCTATTTAATAGTAAAAAAAAAAAACAATTTTGCACTTGCTATTTCTCAGTCACTATGCCAAGCACCAGGGATACAAAGATGAGCTTACCCAATCATCACTTAGGTCAGTGACTCTCAATGTACAATTTCCACACCCGCAGCATCAGTATCACCTGGGAAATTGTTAGCAATGCACATTTTTAAACAAACCAAGATTTACTGAATCAGAAAGTCTAAGAATGGTGCCTGGTAATCCATGTTATAATGAAACTTCCAGGTGATTAGATGCATGAGCACCAGTGACCTAGTACATCATTCTAAACTCTCAGGTGAGGACACCTGGAGATGATTTGGGAATATAGATTCAACTAAGGCTTGCTAGTCACCGGTCTCCACTACATCAATAATTCTGCTTGGAGTCTTCTCATGCACACATTTGTTTGCCTAGTCAGCATCCATTTACTCGTGTTTATTTCTATCAGATAAATGCTTATTTTACAGGATTCACTCTGTATTTGTATAGTTCAAGGAAAAATGGACCTATCTTAGCTTTTGTGGCAACTCATAGTTTTTCCTAAAGAATCATGTTAATATTGCTTTTGCTATTGATGGGTATAGAAAAAAGAATGTGGTCAAATTCTGGCTAATGAGATAAAAGGAAAACTTTCGGAAAATATTGTCTTACTCTTGAAAAGAATTGTGAGAAGAGAAAGCATTTCTTCTTATAGCATTGACATTTTTGGATAAGATATCTGGGACTCTTACAACTAGCTATTTTGTAACTGGATTAAGTCCTAAGGACACATTCAAAATACTGAGAATGTTACAATAACTACGTGTAAAGAAATGATCACATCCATGATATCAATGAGCTGCTAAAATAGTCAGCAGCAGCCAACCAAATATATAAGTTCCCTTTCTTACTGTCCATCCTCCCTAAGGACTTCAAGTTAGTTGAGGTAACAAGTGTTTTTATGATTTAAGACATTATAAGTTAAAGTTTCTGTTACTTAGATATGGAAACATCCTTAACACACAACTTTTAACATTGCCTTATTTGGACTCCTTAATATCTGTTTAAACCCCATATTTACACATGATAACAGAAGTAAATATATTTTTTAAAATAGGTAAAAAGTATTAATAAAATTTTTCACCCTACTTCCTTTACTATTCTTTAGATGTAACTACTTTCAACTCTTTGTGTTTTAATTTTTTGATGGTCATTATGATAATTCTAAATAATATACTTAGTATTTATTGACTAATGAATTTTAGATATCTTATGATTAATAGCTATAAATTATAATTATCCTCCTTACACACCTTCACCTTTCCCTTGACTCAATACCTCCAGATTTTTATATTATATTTTAAGTATTTTAGGAGTTAGCTTTATAATTTTAACTAGGAAAATTTATTCTCTAGTTTTGATCCAATAAACTTAAACGATGTATTTTGATTTCCAAGTACATTAGATGAAAAAGTGACTATACTTTTCTACTACTTCTCCCTTCATTCTCAATTTCTGTGAACTCTAACTTTTATCTTGCCAAGGTTCAAAATGGGTACATTAAATCTTCTGAAATTTTTCTAAAGTAATTTGAAAACATTGAAAATCATTATCCATTTACATTTTGAAGATATAAAAGTTGGTCACTAAAGAGTTAATTAGAATATGTGCATTCAGAAACTAAGCATAACTCTAAGTTTATAAACCCATGCCACTTAACATAGAATCTTCCAAGCATTAAGATCAAATAGATTTCTTTTCCTTACATTTTCTCACAAATAACATTTTACTTTTTTTTTCTTGTAATTGATTTCTAGTTTGTCACATTTTAGTTTGCTTCATATTTGAATCATGACGTTCTTGTTTTTCTTTTCCTGGAATATCCAATTACTTTTTTCATTTCCTCTGAACAGACGAGAACTACAGTATCATCTTATTATTAAGGGCTTCTAAGTCTCTTTATTTTTCTCCCTTTCTACTTCCCGGTCTAAATTGAACAGATAAAAGTCTATGTCAGTTGCACAGCTGCCTTTCAGAATTTCTTTTTCCAAATAAAATTTTGAATTTCTTCTATTGTTTTGGATCTTTTTTCCGTTTTGTTGGGTTTCTCTTATTGTTGTTTTGCTGGACCAGAACTTTACATAATGTTTTAAAGATTTTTATAGGACTAAATGTTCTTTTTTTCATAAGTAAAAAATAAAATTGCCCTCAGACAGGATTTATAGTTTTCAGATTCACTGGCCTTGCTTTATTAGTTTCTGGAATTTAGTACCATGCTTAGGAGTCTGTTGTTAATGTAAAAATTTTGCCTTTCTGGGTATCTGGATTTTTTTTCTAGAAGATTTTAGAATATCTCTTTACACTTGAAAGTCAGAAATTTCAAAATAATATACTTAGTTGTGGAGTTTTCTTCATGTATTCATTGATGCCTTTCTTAATGAGTTCATTGTAGAACAAATAAACTACTGTATCAATCAGACTTCCTACTTATTTTTTTACTTGTTTTGGCAATCATATTTTTAATTAGCAAGAATTGCTTCTTTCTGTTCTACACTTGCTCCTTATTCATTGAAGCCTTGTCTTATATTATAGATAAAACATTCTCTTATCTCTAAGAATATTGTAATTGGCCATATGCTGTATTAGTGTTCATTTCCTGTATTCATTCCACTTGAATGGTTTATTTTCTAAGATCTATCTCTTAAAATTCTTTACTTAAAATCTTTTTCCACCAAATGAGAGTGTCATCCACTGCTAGTACTCATTATGGTTTTCAGGGCTGACATGACTTGTTTCTTGAAAAAAATATGATAGTCATGTCATTGGTAAGTAAGGAGAAATTATAAATGAATATGTGCTTTCGATACATTATATTGATGTGTATATATGCATACATACACATATGAGGTCAGATAATTAATATAGAGAATTCCTCCTTTAAAAACTGCTACATACTTCATTGCTGAATATCACTCCAGTCACCTTTGAAGTACTTCCCTTCGGAAGCTATTTACCAATGCCAACTCCTAGTCCATGCTTCAAAGCAATTTTGGAAATCTTGCTGGATTGGCCATCAAAGCTGTTATACTTGATGTCTTAAATGCCATCAAAATGTCTATCGTTAAACATTTCCTTTATCTTATGGTAAAGAAAAAGTCTTTGGGGCACAGATCAGGTGAATAGGGAGGGTGTTCCAATACAGTCATTTGTGTACTGGCTAAAAACTCCCTCACAGACAGTGTCATATGATTTTTTTGTAGTGATGCAAGTCATGAGTTGTTGCCAAAATGTTCAGGTCTTCTTCATCTAACTTTTTCACATAGCTTTTTCAGCACTTCCAAATAGTAAACTTGGTTGACTGTCCAGTTGATACAAATTCATAATGAGCAATCCCTCTGATATCAAAAAATGTTAGCAACATCATTTTGACTCTTGATTTGGATTGATGGTATATTTTGGTCATGGAGAACTGGCTGACTTCCATTGTGCACTTTGAGACTTTGTTTCATCACCAGTGATAACATAGCCCAAAACATTGTTTTGCCTCTCCAAATAGTTCTGGCAAATTTTGACTCTCCTGTGCTTTTGTTCATCGGTGAGTTCTTTCAGGACCATTTTAGCACACACCTTTCTAATACCAAGATTTTCAGTGAAGATTTTCCTGTTTCTCTGTCTGTGTTTACTTGGTCTGCTATGATTCTCACAGTCAGCTGACGATTTTGAGGCACCATCCAATGAAGTTTTGCAACGTTTTCATAACTTCTGCTCATTTCTGGCTGCTCTAAACTCTCTCCATCAGTGATGCTTTCTCTCCTCTCAGAAAAACATTTAATCCATTTGTATACTGCCATTTTCTTCCTAACATTATCCCCATAAACTTGGACTAACATGTCCCTGATTTCACTTCCACCCTTGCCAAGGTTAACAAGAAATTAAACGTTCATTCATTACTCTAATTCAAGTGCTGACATTCATGTGAGGGCACAGAAAAGCATTCAACAACAATAATGAGTACCACTCAGAAGGACACCACCACACATCAACATGAACACAGCTGTGAGACACAGATATACCATAGTTATGTTATTTGTACAGTGCTGCCAACATACGTACATGGTGGCAAGTTCACAAATTTCATTGTCAGAATTTGTGTGTCTCTAAAGATACAGAGCAAATAATTAGATGTTTGAACTTGAAGCCATTTTGCTAACAGCCTTCACAAAGTCATAAAATGAGACTCAGAGATATCTCTATGATTTTCTAATGGATCCCATCAAGTCACTTAAATAGATGGATGCATTTCCACATGGTTATATAAAGTTAACTTTAATCTGCAGTAACTGGTACCTACTCTGAGGCAATTTTCAAGTTGATGTATTATTATATAACTAAAGTTAAATTTTATTCAGTTTTATTTTGTTCTTATAAAGTTATACCTAAAACTAAGGGTACTGCCTGACTAAAGCACATATAAAACATGAAATCTGGAAAATGGAACAAAGAATAGTATGACAATAGAAGTCAGAAGTATCTAATAACTTAAACTGGAATGTGTGTGTGTGTGTGTGTGTGTGTGTGTATTAGAACTTAT
This sequence comes from Lyroderma lyra, assembly GCA_004026885.1. NCBI lineage: Eukaryota > Metazoa > Chordata > Mammalia > Chiroptera > Megadermatidae > Lyroderma > Lyroderma lyra. Next base: position 5,215 of record PVJL010003621.1, read on the forward strand.
TTATCTGAATATTTCCTTGTTAATTATTGTTTTAGTCAAATTATATGTGAAGTGAACTGGACACCAGCCACCAGGTTTCATAGTAATGCCAAAGTACATTCCTCAGCCCTTCATGATTTTAAATATCCCACTCATTGTAGGTGTTATTAAATTTATAAAAACTGGGAGACTCCTTTTCTTTTTCCATATTCCTTCATTGCCCTATAAAATAGGAACTTTTGCCAATACTGTCATCCTGTTAGGGAAGTACTGGGGAGGAAACTTCCACTAAATATTTTCTCCATCCTTCTTACTCTCTCCTCTCTGTGAGGAGAAAAGTGACTTTTCCAACTGGTACACTCTACAGCAAAGGTTACAGCAGAGGTGACCTGAGTTCTCTGCCCCAGCTTTCTCTCTCTCACTCCATTAGGGTTTCTACCAGTGAATGTGTTCTCTCCATGCACTCTTGCTTTCATGGGTGAAACCTTATGAATCCAAATAAGGTCAAGCCCTCATTTGCTGTGTTCTGAGGTATGTGAAGGGGTACTAATTCTCTGTGTGGTTTAATAGGTAGCTCTCTGTTCAAAATGTCCAACAGTAACAATAAATGGACCCTAAAGACTAGTTGGAAAAGCAGAATGAAATAGGAAGTTTCACTTTTTTCTCAAAGTTCAAATTTTATTGCCTAATATATTAACAATAATAAGGGGAATATTATATTCTAATTCTCATCTCATTTTTTTACAATCCTCAATTTGGATAGAACTCAGAAAAAAAGGGTAAAAATAAATATTAGTACCTCATCAATCTCTAATAATCAGTAAATATATTTTTTAATAATCAGCATTGACAAAGATCCCTTCCAAACTCCCAAAGTAAGAAAAAAGATTGTCTTATACAACTAATGATGTGTTCAAACTAAAAGACCTGTGTAATTTAAATAAAAAAATAGGTGAACATCTCTACTCAATTTTAATTTTCAGAATATACTGAAAAATAACAGTTGCTTATATCTCAAAGAGTCATTGAGTAACAGAACTGTCCCTTATTTGAATTAGTACAGGCAAAAAGGATCACCTCTTTACAGATTTGCTATAGACAAACATAACTTGGTTTAGAAGTACCATTGTGTTTTCCCTTTTGGGGACTCCAGGTTCAGCATAAGCACTTTGAGGGTTAAAACTGTAATATTCATTTTGCCGTGCAAGCTTAAAGAGTTTTGTAGACCCTCTTCCCATCGGCCAGTATTTGATAGAAACCTTGTGCTGTAGGGAGTTTTAAATGTCTCCGGTAACTTTCTGCAATTATCTCTTGTTGAATTAGCAGAATCAATGGGGTACCCAAAGAGGCCCCAGTGAATTTCTGTTTGTTACCTTGTTTTTGGTTTTTGTTTTTTTTTTTTGTTTTTTTTTTGTGGGTTTTGTGTGTGTGTGTGTGTGTGTGTGTGTGTGTGTGTGTGTGTATGTATGTTTTAGTTTCTTAAACTTTCCAGGGTTGTTAATCCTACAATTTTAAAGTTAAAATGGCTGTTGTATATAATGCAATGTTGTTCAAAGCTTTCAAGTCTTGATAACTAACTTTCTGCAATGTCCTTTGTTTCATTAACCGGACAACTGAGACTATTCCACATCTTCTCTGTATTTGATATGCTTTACCTGTAGGCTCAAAAGCAGTCACTTAAGACATGCTTAAATGTTTCAATTACACACAAGACCCACTTTAACTCTGAGATTGCAGAACCACCAGCCTCTCCAAGAGTAGATATACCTAGAGAGCAATCAGAAAGTCACAGGAGATAATAGTTGTGGGTCTGCTATTTTAGCAAGAAACAACTGAACAAAATTAGGAAATATTCTCTTTATACACTGGTCAACTCTATGCAGTGCCTGAAATTATACCTTTCCAGTTACCTAGACATTCTTAACTTGTGTATATCCACTTTCTGAGCATTAACTTATGATTTAGTAAACATTATAGACCAAAAAATAATCTTAGAATTTATACATTTACAAGAAGATTCTGCTACTTCGTCAGAAAATATCTGAAGCTTCATTTGAAATGTCTGTTCTATTGACTCCATATTTTTTAATTGCTTTCCAAAGAAATATAAAAAACTCAAAAATTGCAAAGTATTATTAGTCCTAAAGCAGAGAATGATGGGAGAATGCGTTATTCACGTACATTTCTTCCTAATATATTTTATTTGCTCTGATTATAAGAAGTTGCACCTGTGAGTCACAAGGAATGAAAGAGAAAATTATTACTCTTAGATTTTACTTCTATAAATAATTTTCTACAGAGAAAACACCATTTAGAGAACATTTTTCCAAAATACCTCATACTCACACCTTATGTCAGAAAAAAATATATGATTGATTAATTAATTGGGAAAATACATTAAGATGTAAAAAAAACCTCTTCACTTAGCTCCTTGTACTCATGGCAACCCAGCACTTTTTCCAAAAATTCTTTTCAAACTTCATGAAAACAAAAGTAACATGGTCATTATTTATATAATTTTACTTTAACTTTCATATTAGTTTAGAGACATAAAATTTGAAAGACAACAGTCATGCTTTATGTTCTGCATACTCTTTGAGACCTTTAGGACACATTCAAGCAATGTGTAAAGCATGCACATGCATTCAAAGTGAAACTTAGAGTTCCTATTCTAAGTGATTATGAAAGTTTCTGGTTGATATACATCTGTGAAATTTTTTTTCTTAGTATTACCTCTGACTAATTTTGTGCATATGCCCTATAACATAATCAATTTTATAATTATTGTAATTATGTTGAAGTTTCCATAAGTAGATTATGGGAGAAAATAAAGAAATTTGGGGGGCAGATAAAATTTGTTAATGTAATGATAGATCTTCTAGAATCATTTTATCAGATTTCCTTTTATAAAATGAACTAGTCACTAGAACCAACTCCCCATTTGCAGAAATTTACAATGTAAAAAATCCCAAGTACCATAATAGTTTCTATGGGATATCATAAACATATCCCGGGACCACTCTATGCCACTTATGAACGAATTGCCCCTAACACCACAACAATCTTTTCTACATTCGCTCAAACTTTTTTGTCACTTGTGTTGCAATTATCTTTTTACATACCTATTTCATTCTTGCCAAATTCATGGAAAACCACTATATTTTTACATAGAAGTGTACAACTTTGCTTCATTCTAAATAAGATGTCCATGATTATAAAAAATTATTGATGCTTTAAGCACAGAGAAAATAAGACAGATACATTTCCAAGGACAAGTTTTTATGAATACTGGTAGAAGAACAATATTCTATGAACCTCTTTCTATTCTTTCAAGAAGTTCAATAACAATGTATACAATAACCTTTAGTAACTATTTTTTATTTTCTTGATCATTATTATTTTAAAAGATTTTTAAAAGAAGGAAATACAAAAATAATATTTTGAATTTTGTTATGTAGTCCATTACAGATATTAAGCTTTGCATTAAATTTTCTTTGTACAATCACAACACATTCCAGCTCTGAAGTAAAGTTTTACAATTTTAGTAATCTGACTCCATTTTAATATTAGCTGGTTAATTAATTTTGAAAAGTCATTATCATTTAGCTTAATTGAAATAATATTTTTCCTGTTCAATAGTTCATGAAACTCTAAATATTTGTACTGAAGGATTATATCTGTGCATCCACATGCATTTCAGTTTTTTATGATTAAACTATACGAAGACAATAGCAAGTCTTATCTACAGAACTTTCTGCAAAAGATGTAATGGGGAATGCATTCCCCTATGCCTTCCAAAGATTCCAACTTATGGAGAAAAGAATCATGTACACACACACACACACACACACACACACACACACACACAAAATAAATAAATAAATAAATAATAGGTAAGCCTTAACATAAAGTATAAAAATCTGTTTAGGAAGAAGCAAATCTATAAATATGAATACAAAAATGATTTGGGATCTAAGAATTTTTAAAGTTAATTTTCTATGTGGTGCTTTTTTCTCTATAAAATCCATGTTGTAAATAGTTATAAAATAAAGATATTTAGTGAAGATGACAAGAATGTTATAGTTCTTTCCTGCATGAAATTATTTAACCTAGGCCACCTCAACTGTGAAAACTGTGGATGCATCTCTGAGAAAACATTTTGAATGTGACAGCAAAATTACTTTGTGTTTATACATTTTTCATAATGTTGTTCCCAGTAGAACTGATTTCTGTATTTCTTACAGCAATGGTATAAAGAATCAGCCTTTTAAAAGGATCAAGATTTGATGACACTGCTTTTGGAGAGTGTCTTGTTAGCTAAGAGACAATGCTGTGGTTAAATACAGCATAGCAATAACTTTGATGAATTGCAAGGTATTAAGAAAGAGAGTTGAATGGTTCTATGTACTCATACATGTATTTATGTGAAAGAAAAGGAGAGAAAAGAGAGAGAGAGAGGAAAACATTGATGTAGACAGAAATAAAATGAGACAGCAGAGCAGAGGACTCAAACAATGTGCCACTGAGTTCGATAAATCTATACTTATTTTTCACATCCTGCAAGGTCATAGATGACGCTAACATTGGTAGCCTAGCAACCCACCCTACTAACCTACTTTTGTCCCAATCACTGGAGAATGGGTTTGGTGCTTTGAGTTATGTTTCAACATGAAGAAGAAAGAATCAAAGTGATGGTAGGTAACAACCAATGCGTTAAATAAAAAATGGCTGTGTACACACACAGACACACATCACTTCGATCTCTTTCCTATCTGAGTCTACAAGTTCCAAATGGTCTGTCCATCAATTTCTAGATTTGAAAATAAACTTGTCACAGAAAACATCACATTTTTAAAATCCAAAATACTAATTTTGATACAGCACACATAAATTTTAGACATTAATATTCAAGACATAAATTAAAATATATTTTGATAAAGCTAGAACTAAGATATGATTGTAAAAATGAATTAAGCAAAAATAAGCTGAATTCTAATATAGACATGATTTTTAAGTTTGAAATTGTAGAGTGATTTTTTTTTATCGATATAATTATAAATGGCCTATTTACCATGTTTTATTCAAGTTCAGAGACAATATTTTTAGAATTGGTTTCTTTGACTCTAAATTTTAACAGCTATGTTTTCTCCTGAGTTATATATTTCTCTTCCTTTTTTAATCTATATTTTTATATAATCCCTTGGTTCTGTGATTCTAAGTTTTCACATCACTTTCTTATCTCTGCAATTCTATCATTACCTATCTCAATTTTCTTAGAGGTCTTCTTTATAGCTCTGTGAAAGTTGATGGGTATGTTTTATCATATTTTGAAATATGTTATGTATTTGAACTAATTTATTTTACCATATGATGAAAATGTTTTATCCTATTTCATTTGTTTGATTCCTTAAGAAGGCAAATGATATTTATTAGTATTTCTCAGTGAGAGCTGATCTAGTTCAACATGAACTTCAACTCAGGAACCTCTTCTCCAAAGTCATTAAAGCTTAGACATTTGCATATTTATGTTTGCTTTATTTAACATGATTTCTGCCTTTACTATTATAGTTATATGCTATGGATTCTATACCTCTCATTGTTTTTTTCTCCTGTCCTCAACTCTCAAAAATGCACTCAAATCTTTGCCTGTTTCTCATGGTCCTTCTTAAAACACAAGTCTCAGAACTGAACAAATTATTGCAGATGTGGTCTGGCCAATATGTAGAACTACCTACCAGTTATTTTCTTTTTTTTTTTTATTCATTTTTTTTTACTTCCAGAATACATTTAATTGATTGTAATTAAAAGTTATTATTTACATATTTGAAAAATCTTTTTCTACAATATTTTATATTGTATGGCTTTGAGATTATAGAAACTTAGATTTTAATATTCTTGTTTCCAAAATAGAAGGAGAAATAAATTTTTTTTAATTCATTTTTATTGTTAGACTTATTGGGGTGACATCTGTTAGCAAGGATTACATAGGTTTCAGGCATACAGTTCTACAGTGCATTGTCACCTTGTTGTATAATAAGTTCACCACCTAATGTGACTTCTCTTTCCATCACCTTATATTTGGCTCCCCCTTCCTCCTTCCCACCCCCTCCCCTTTCTCCCTTCCCTGACCCACTCGTCCCCAAATAAACATTAAACTATTGATTGTGTCCATGGGTTATTTGTTTGTTCATTTCTTTTTTCTTTGCTTTCAGTTTTATATTCCACATATGAGTGAAGTCATACAGTTCTTTGTTTTTTCTGTCTGGCTTATTTCACTTAGCATGATGATCTCCAGGTCCATCCATGTTGTCGCAAATGGCAATATTTCATCTTTTCTTATAGCTGAGTAATATTCCATTCTTTATATGTATATCCAGTCATCTGTCACAGGGCACTTTGGTTGTTTCCATGTTCTGGCCACTGTGAACAGTGCTGCGATGAACATTGGGGTCCATAAGTCTTTGCGGACAAAGGTTTTCAAGTTCTTTGGGTAGATCCCCAGAAGGGGGTTGCTGGGTCAAATGGTAGCTCCATTCCCAATTTTCTGAGGAACCTCCACACTGCCTTCCACAGTGGTTGTACCAGTTTGCACTCCCACCAGCAGTGTACCAGAGTTCCTTTTTCTCCACATCCTCTCCAGCACTTGTTATTCCTTGTCTTGTTGATAATAGCCATTCTCACAGGTGTGAGGTGGTCTCTCATTGTGGTTTTGATTTGCATTTCCCTGATAACTAATGAGGATGAGCATTTTTTCATATGTCTGCTGGCCATTTGTATGTCTTCGTGGGAGAAGTGTCTGTTTAGTTCTTCTGTCCACTTTTCAATTGGGTTGTTTGTTTTTTTGTTGTTAAGTCTTATTAGTTCTTTATATATTTTAGATATTAGACCCTTATCTGATGCATTATTTGTAAATATTTTCTCCCATTCAGTTTTCTGTCTCTTTGCCTTGTTGATGGTTTCTTTTGCTGTGCAGAAGCTTTATAGTTTGATATAGTCCCATTCATTTATTTGTGCTTTTACTTCTCTTGCCTTTGAGGACAGGTTCATGAAGTCTTCCTTGAGTCCTAGGTCTATAAGTTTAGTACCAATGTCTTCTTCTATAGTTTATTGTTGCAGGTCTGATATGAAAATCTTTAATCCATTTTGAGTTAATTTTTGTATATGGAGAGAGTTCACAGCTCAGGTTCATTCTTTTGCATATGTGCGTACCTTACTTTGTGAAGGCACCCTCAAATACCTTTAATTTCTTTAGAAAATAACACACCCGTAGACAAATAAAAGTCCCATGTTTTTCAGAATTGCTTCTAATTTGTCACCTAAAATATAGATTTGTGCAAAGACAGCAAATATTTTGAGACTCTGAAGAAAAATTCACAATTATTTTCTGTTAAATTGACCTTTTCTGTTTTGGATCACAGTTTTAATCTTTTGAGATATAGTTTTGAACCCTGACTCAGTCATGTAAACAATATCTCTTGGTTTTTTTCTTTGTCACATAAAAATGCCATATATGCCATTAAATACTCTTTCAAAGCACTGATAAAATCTATTGACAGGACCTTTAGTTCCAAGATGGTGTATTGAACACATTTATTTGTCTCTCCTGCTTCCAAAACCTAAGTAAAATTTTCCAAGTAATATAATATGGGAAAAATATATAGTAGTATTTAAAAGCAAAAAGAAATGTTATTATTGGTGAAAAAATAAATAAAGCAGAAGAGGCAAACTGATGCACATCAGAAATAGGTGCAACTGCTTTCTGATTAAAGTGGTAAGATAAACATATAAAACACATTACTTAGAAACAATAATTCCAAAATTCAATAATGCAGATGCAATATTTGCAGAATTTTACATCATTTTAATGTTTTATATGTAAAGAGTCAATGCAAAGAATAAAAATAAACACTTCACTAGAAAATTAAGCTAAGGACATAAATATTATTTTGAAATTGAAAAGAAAAACAATAAATATAAAAATAATTAATTGTACTATTAATCAAAGTAATAAAAATCAAAACAAAAATTCAGGTATAAATTGTCCAATATTGACCAATGGTAAAATAAGCCAAAGTTATCAAAGAGTAGGAAATCAGAAACTCTTATTAATTATTGGTGCTAAAAGTAAGCCATTATGATAAACAGGCTAGCAGTATTTACTAAGGTTTTAAATGTGCATATGCTTTTAGTTTAGTTTTGTTTTAAACATTCATATACATTTGACCAGCAATTCTGCATATAGTAAATCATCCTGAAACGAAGACAGAATGATTAAATTTACAGTTAAAAGACATTAATATAATAATTTATATGTAAAACAAACCTGGTCCAAAACTAAATAAACCAAACATAGGAGAACTTAAACTTAATTACTGTAAGTAAACATAGTTATACCCAGTGATCATCACTTATTTCTCCCTATCCCAAATTGTTCAGAGTCATCAGTTTGTGCAATGGATAGATGTCAAACTTATTCCCAGAATCAATGTTTGTCATCTCTTTAACTCTTTTGCTGCAACATTTGGATATATCTGAATGAATATTTCCATCTGTTGACTGCATTGTTTGAGTTTACCTCACGTGCTCAAAAAACTTTGTTATTCAATGTGAAACTGTTTCAAGGACTTCTCTTCATTTGCAAGATTTTAAAATATGTTTTCTTGTGGCTTGCACTATCAACAACAAAGATGTTTTGTATGCTATATTGGGTAATATTTTCTAATAAATTTTTTATTTCATCAATGCCATTAGATTCTAATTTATCTATACTTAAATCTAAGGGATGCCCCTTACTATGTTTTGAGTATTTTTTGCTAATGGTAAATTTGGTAGCATATAGCAAAAATTTAAAATAAAAATAATGTCATTTATATACATAACAGCTCAAAATGTTATTATTAAATGCATAAAATAGCCAAAAATATCAACTTTTTATTTTTTATGGCTTTTTGACACATTTTGAAAAACAAAAACAAACAAAATCAAAGTCAATTTGTACAGTGAAAGGGTTAAAATTTAGTATGTTATTTCTCCATATCCAATTGTCCAGTGAATCTGTCATTCTTTGTGTTATCTGATTCACCACGTAAAGTACTTTCACAATTGTATTATAGTTGCTTTAAAACCTCTTTCTACACAGTCTCGTATTATGGACAGGCATGGATTGTTAATTAGACATTTCTTGGTTCTACAAGTTACTTTTGTATGACCATGAGCATTTATTTTATATGTCTAACAGTTTCTTCAGGTATAAAACTGGAAGAATAGTATCTATCTCAGGATTCTTAGGAAGGTTAGAGAGTATATATGTAAACTGTTGAGGACAGTTCTTGACACATATCAGGCATTCAATAAATTGTGATTACTATGAAAATATTTTCTCCTCTATTTGGTCCAAGAGAGATGATTAGCCATATTGACTTTAACTTTAGAATTTGAAGACCATTATGTTCTATAAAATGTATAGAAGCAAAGTAGGTGAGAATAGTCCTGCTTTCCATCTTCTATAATCATTGCAATACCTCTTTGTCAGGAGCTAGAGTACATCTAAAACTGTTCTTATTACCTCCATTATTATTATAGTGTTCAACTGATAATGGGCTCTTACTTACTGAAAATATTTTAACAGCCTCTTGCCATTCTTTCTAAAGAACCCAAAATAATATGTCTCTCTTCCTTTCATGTCTCTCAATATATTCTGAGGTCTTCGAGGGATTACTTTCACAGTTTCAATGCTTTGATTTTTTAGAGATAATTCTTTAAGATTAAAATTTACTCAATATTTACATTTTTAATCTTTCTTAAATTTAGTTTGATTATCAACTAAATCCACATTATCTCAAAGGAGTTTGACATTCATTTTTCCCAAGTGTAGACTACACACATCTAATGAATATTCTCGCTTTTATTGCTATGAACTCAGTATGACCAGCCCTCAGAAGGATTGGCCAGTTGTTTCTTTTATATGAGACTCTCTATATCGCTATGAGTAGTGGAAAATGATGAAGGCTGTAGCAGCATTCAAATGACACTAGTTGTTATGTTGGCCTAAAAATACACCAAATCATGTGGACTCATTTATTACTCCTTTTAACTGGTTGTGAAATGAAATGTTATTCGGTGAGCCAAACGAAGAAACACAGTCATAAAAAGTATCGCAAAATGAGAAGGTCCTTCTTGGTTCCTCAGTCAAGAAACTATGACTTCAAATAGACCAACCTAGAATTTAATCCCAAGTGAATGTCAGATGTTTAGAGGGAATAATAATGAAATTTGAGAAACCAAGAATAGGCAAGTTATGTAAATGAGCTTCATTACTTGAAATAGAATTATCATTAAAAATGTGGAATTCACTTTATGTCTGTAAGAAGGTAGACTAGAAAGCTATAGCCCTCCTTTTGCCACCAAGACACCAAGTTCATAACAATGTATAAATCAGATTGCTTCTGTGAATCTCTAGAAACAAGTTGAGAAACTATAATATGTAAAACACTGTAAAACCAAGACAAGATTCTAGTGAAAAAAAACCCCAAAACACCAACAACAATAATTTACAATATTTGCTCTCCCTGTCCATGGCACTAGCCCTACAGCCTGAAGCAATGAGAGAAAATTGCTTACACAGAGGCTTCTCTCTTAAGATGGAAAATAAAGAGTGAAGTGTGTGTTTAAATCTCTGGCTGCCAAGAGAGTTGAAAAGATTTTCTGAGAGAGTGTGCGTGTTTCGGTATGAAGGGTTTGGAACAGTGACACGAAATAGGCAGGTGAAGTGGAGGCCACACAGGTAGTCAGTGGACAAGGTAGAGCAGATGAATGGAAGTGTAAATAGGAAAATAAGGGAGTTAGGGCAAAGGAATTCCAACGTTGGGAATTGAAGTTTAGAATCTCTAACTTCAAATGTAATGTCAGAATGAGTCTGTGATGGTGAAGGTGAAAATAGTAATGATGATGAAGAATAAATTTTAATGATATTAAGGGACACATTGCATGTAATATTAATCTGTGACTGTATACCTAGTAAATAGGGGAAGAAAAAAATGAGCTGTGTAAAATTTATAATAATAAAGTGATCATTAGTATTTTAGCTTTGGAGTTGGTCAGACATGGATTTGAATTCCATTTTTTTCCCTCACCAGTTATATTATCTTACCAAATTGCCTAGTCTCTCAAAACCCAAGTCCATTCACCTACAAAACAGAGGTGTACTAATGATCATAATAAATTTACCTAGCTCATAGTATCGACACAATCACACAGAAGAAGTTTCGAAAGGATTAAATACTTAATAAAAATTAGTTATTCTTTTTAACTAATTAATGTATTACTATTTAGGATATCTACATAACATTCTCTTATTTTTGTATTATATATATAGCAAAAGAGATGAAATATGTGAAATTGCTTTGTTAACTATAAAATTTGTAATGTCACTTTTCATTGGCTCATGAAGAGATTTCCCAATCTGGTTCTTGAAAGAATGGAAAGAAAAATCAGTCTCCTTTGAAACTAGAGATGGCTCTGTGACCTAGTCCTGACCAGAAAAACGTAGATCAAGAGTGTTTAGAGGTTCTGGAAAAGCTTTTTTGCTCATATCTCCCAAAAAGTATCATGATACTAAAGCCCTTTCTGCTCTCTTTCCCTTGCTCTCTGTAGTGTTACAAAATCACGCTGAAGCTCCTCCAAAAAACTTGTGACCATGGGAAAAAGGACAAGAGAGTAAGAGAGGTGCTGACCAAGGACTCTGGCTTTACTGAATCACTGAAACACTCCCAATATAATGAGAAGACCAATGTCATTTCTTCTCATTTAAGGAGGAATCCCCATTGGTTAGGTCACTATTAGGAAGGTTTTCTATTAATTGCAGCCAAATCAATTTCCAACAAGCACAGCATTTTAATTACGATGATATTTAGCCTTCAAAGCTTATAATTTATATACTAGTCCTTGGGAATTACTTATACATTGCTTTAAGTTTGTAATCATTACTAATCTGAGTTATTCTCTATTGGCCCAGACAGTAGAATATTTCATCGCTAAAAAAAAAAAAAATAGAAAAAATTACATAATGTTAGAACAGCATTACTTTGTAGCCAGGCACATTTAGAATATACACCCAGTATGCTACTGATCAACTCTGTGACATTTTGCCATATTGCTTAAGCTTTATTTTCAATATGAATGAAGTTATAATAATACCTATTTTATAGGGTGGTAGGTAGAATTAAATATTTTATTTTGTAAATGCATAAAAATATACATAGGCAATGTAAATGTACAAACAGTTAATTGTTTCTTAGCCTGATAATGATCCTTAGGGAGTCATTGAGGTAATCCATTCTTTCACTGTCTATAAATATAGCTAGTTGGTTAATTATTTGCTGCTCATCTATACTATTTTCATTTGGTTGCAGGAGAAGTAAAATAAGTGTGATATTACCATCACTTAATAACATGGGGCTAAAATTTCAATAGTTTTGTCATTAGTGTAATATTAGTTTTGAGTGAAATGATTGATAATATTAATATTTTCTATATGAGATATAACAAATTTCCTCACAGTGTATAAAATAATTATAATAGTACTTACCTTGGTTTGTGTGAAGATTAAATTAAAAAGCCAAATAGAATACCCTTAATGATTCCTGAATAATCTAGTTATTATTGTTCATTTAACTATAGTTACTTATGTATTTATATCAGATTCCCTAATAGACTGTAAGGCAGGGTTTTTTAATCCTGGCAATATTAACATTTTGGACTAGATAATTCTTCGTGTGGAAGGGGAGTGTCCATTATATTCTAAGTTATTCAGCAACCACCTGACCCTCTATCTGCTAGATACCAGTAATATCTCCCACTTCAGTTGTGAAAACTAAAATTGTCTCCAGACCTTGCCAAATGTATGTACCCTTGGGGACAAATTTTCTCCCAGCAGAGAACTGTTTTAATTCATTAAGTTAAGAAAAACAATACCATGGATTTATGCAACTTACAGTGGGGTGGAAATGTTAGTTGAATTGATTTGAATAAGTATACAAATAAGCATTTAGAATTTATGTAGTGATTTCACTAATACTATTTTCTTTTGGTGCAATGCTAGCAAGTTCTTACAGATTCATAGATCTCAGAATTGAATAATGAAGTTTTGAATATAGAAATTTAATTGGACATTAAAATTTATAAGCACATAATGTTTAATAGACATGGAAAGCCGAAGACAATATTTAAGTAGCATAAATGAAATAGAAAATTTTTATTTTATAAATGACTGTAAATCATTCTATGATATTGAGAAAGTAGCCACAGAGTAATTTTATGTAAATTCTCTAATCTACTGATTTTCAAATAGTCAAAAAAATTTAAATATTCTTCTTAAGTGAGAATACCCATTGTATAATTTGTAATTTAGCTTCTCTTTAGTCAACAGGCAAAGTTAGAAAATTTCTAATAAAATAAATTATGCAGTTTTATTGAATTGATGTGTATCCATGTCAAAGATTAAAAGTGAACATTCTAAAATGATAGTGGCTACTGAGTATATCTGTAATTTAAATAAATGTGCAATTGGTTTAGACATCTATTAATTGATACATCTAGAAAAAAGTTTTATATCCTCATATCAGAAATAATTTACTTGTCTAATTTTTCAGTTTTGTCTGCATGTAGTATAAAATGGATCCTTTAAAATTACAGAGAAAAAAGATTTCTGTGTTAAATTTTAAAAATAAATAGTGATATTTCTCTGTCTTGACCTCTATCGTCCTTAAATATTTAGATGATTGGCATGACTGTGTGTGTGTGTGTGTGTTTGTGTGTGTGTGTGTGTGTGTGTGTGTGTGTGTCCTTCTAGGTCCAACTGGTAATTAACTAGCTCAGAGACAATTAAACCCACTTTAGGATCTAAGTACTAAAAAGTTCTTTGAAAATAAAACCTTCTCTTTAAAAAAATAAAAACTATAAACATTCCCATGAAGGGTAGAAAACAGTCTTTTACACCAAAATATATATTAAATCAATAGATTTATTTTCCTTAAGGTAGGAGAAGTTGTGGAGAACGCAGAGGAAGAGAGTTTTTTGAACATTAAGCATATTGGGGACGGAACACTTGGGAAAATCAATGAAATGACAGATTTTTGAGCCAAATGTTGTTTGAGATCCTATAGAAAACAAACAGAAGTTAAGAATGTGGCACTGTAAAATTTTACTTATTTATATAACTCTTAATTTAGCTAAGAAAGAAAGAAAATCTAATATTTAATGAATGTAAAGTATGAATGCATTATGTAATGTGATCCTTCTTGCAATGTAGTTGCTGATACATTTTCTGAACTTCATAGTTGAAAAAACTATGATTTCAACTTCAACTAATTTGAGCAAAATGATAATCCGTGCTATTTACACTATACCGTGATAGTTAAAAATACTGTGTAAAAATCTCAATGTAGGTCTTTCGAGAAGGTGGAAGATTTTTAAAAATACACTCACAAATTTTTATTAGAGTCAGCTAGATAAACATAGACTTTTTTACTTTAAAAAATAGTATGGTGTTCAGCATTCTGAAAATTTTCCTAATTAAAAATTATTCAATAATTTATTAGTTTCTGAAAGAGATGGGACATACAAATTATTGGTGAGATACATCCCTGTTTAACTTTAATTTGCTTATAAATCATTGAAGACAGTGTACCACCTTTAAATATGGGATCCAATAATAATTGTTTTTATTATTGTTTAATAGTTTAATAATGTTTAATAGTTAACAATGCATTTTCACTTCCACCTACTCATTTGCTTCCTGTAACAACTCTGAGTAAGCCAAAATATACTAATTAGTTTAATGACTGATAAAATCTCATGATTCCAAAAGTTATTTAGAGGGATTACATCATACAATGTAATATGATGACCAGGATTATTTTAAGCATAAAGTCCAGGCAAAAATACAGAAAAATATATTAATGTAAGGGTGAAGTTAATAAACAAAATCCATGCCACAAAGCCCAGCACGCCTGCTAAAAATTAGTCACGCATTTAAAAAAGAAATGTTGAGAAAATGAAACCGGGGAAACAATGCAAGATTCAGATGTTATAAGGGATAATAACAAACAGTTATTCAGGATCAATTAATTATTCTCAATTAAAAACCATAATTATTTGTTCTTTTTCTCAAATGGGACAACAAGTAAAGCAATAAACAGGAATCTCAAAAGACATCTTTCACTAGATACAAATTAAGTTTCTTAGAGCTATTGCTCATCATGATTCTCAGTGTAGAAAGATACTATATATCTAACATTTATTTCAGTGGAAGCAAGTGTTCAGTTCTCTGTAGATGGCATATGTAAACCTTAATGTGATCAATAGATTTGGCTAAAGCTAGAGAGCAAGTGGTAATGCAAAGAACTCAATATAAATTGTTTTACACCACAGAATATGTCCATATTATGTGCTATTTCTGTCCAAATGTACCTTAACAATGACTGTACCATAGCATTCACTTTTACCTACTTGCATACTGATCACTATATCCTAATATATAAAATTTTCTCCTGATTCATAAGAATATCATGATCAGTAAGGTAAAATGGGCACACACCAAAATTAACTATAAAACCATAAACTATAATAACAGGGCATAAAAATGGCTCTGAGTATTTGGAAGAAGAGGAAAAAAAATTTACTTTTCTTATGGAGGAAAACCTAGATAAGCTTTCACTGTAGTGTAAATATTTGTGCAAGATTTTGAACAATAAAACAAATGTATCTGATTTTCAATAGAAGAAAGGCCTCATAGAGGAAATACCAAGAACAATAGTTGTTGAAAGATTTATAGCATATTCTGTGGACCTAAAATGTTCTGGTATAACCCATGTGGAGGTTATATAAAGATGTGGCAGAAGATGTTTAAGAAGATAGACTAAAAAGAGGAGATGAAAGGACTTGAATGCTCTACTGAAAAGCTTGAATTTTAGTTTGTGAGCAAGAGGGAGATCTATATAGGTTTTAATTAGGGATAGAATAAATCAATTTTCTCATTTGTAGTTGTGTGAAAGATATATCCTAGTGATGAGAAGACTAGTTAAGGAATTTCTTAAATATAAGTTCAGATCATATTTTGAGCTTTAGCAATTAGTACATAAAGATTATACTAACTGGTGTAAGTTATGCTTGCAAGTCTAGAATTACTAATTCTGATCTACAATAATAAGATTCCTAGATTGAACACACTCTCGGTGATATTGCTGGCCTCCACATACCTCCTAAAACAACAAATAATTTAAGAACATCCTGCTCTGTATGGGTGGGAGTGGGGGAATACTGTTGGTTAGAAACTCAAATGTCTGTGACCTAAGGCAAATTAGGAACATCCAGAACAAGAACTTAAAACATGCCTGCAGGAGTTGAGCCTCAAAAATAAATAAAATAATGAAAGGAGTTAAGGTTTAGGACCTCAAACCAAAGTCAAGCTTTCTTTCTGAAGTGTCCTGAAGTTAAGTAACAGAACTGCCAGTAATTAAAATCTTGCATGACCACACACACACACACACACACACACACACACACGCACACACACACCATCTAACAAACTCATACAAAAATTTCTAAAAGTCGAGATACACAAACAGCCTAATATTTGATCTCTAAAGATTTTCCAACATTGTTATCATCCAATACAGAAAATAAAATTCTATAAAATGTTTACAGAAATAATTAAATAAATTATAGGGATAATGAGAATAGTTGACCATGATAAACATACTTCAGAAATATTAATTTTCATAATTAAAATAATATAACTGGTGAAATAAAAATGCCAATAGATTAACTGAAGAAAGAATTAGTGATTTAGAAGATATATCCAAACTATTTGCCAAAAATGAGGTGATGGAATCAAAACTACGTGCAAGTTAAAACAAATGGAACATAAAAAGGAAAGGCTTATCACAAAACTGTTTTGAATATATAAATAATTCATGAGTCAAAAAGGGAGAAATTTATGAGTCAAGGGAAGTTTTAACATATTTTGGATTAAATAAAAATGAAAAAGTGTATAACAAAATATAGTGAGTGCTGCAAAAACAGTGTTTAGGAATTTATGGTATTATATACTTCTTTTAGAAAAGATGAAAGATCTCAAATCAATAATCCATTTTAAGAATGTAAAAAGAAGAGCAAATTAAACCAAATTCAAACATAGGGAAGGAATTAACAAAAACAGTAATGAAAGTCAATGAGATGATAAAGCCAAAAGTTAATAGGTAATATCAATAAAACTAAAAACTAGTTCTTTGAAAGGATCAATATAATTGAGTATTCTGAAATCAGAATGACTAAGAAATAAAAAGAAAATATAAATTACTGATAATAGGAAAAAACCAAAATCATTACAAATTCTATAGGTTTTAAAAAATAATTTTATATAATTGAATTATATGAAATTATTCAATTATATAAAATGGACAGTATTTTTTTAATTAAACTACCAATAGCCCTTCTAAATGAAATAAGTAACCTGAATAGTACTCTATTTGTTTAAAAAATTGCATTTGTAACTGTTGAATTTGGATTTCTTACATTTCAGCATGTTTTGGAGTGGGGCACTGATAACCTTATCTGCATAAACTTCTCAAAGATCTTTGTACAGCAAATAGTATTAGAAGATAGAGATGATGTCCCCCTCCAGGCCAAAGGGCAAGCACATTTACTGCCTGCTATGAAGATACAAATTTCCTAAACTCAGTATCTATCTCCTGTAATGCAATCAATCCTGCAAGTGCAGGTTTCATCTGGGTCTTTTTCTGTCACCTTGTGGGAAATAGGATTCAGAAAACTGAGGCAAAAATGCTGATAATGTGACTTTTCTATTGTGAGAAATAAACTATGCTTCATCCATGACCAGGAGTCTCATGTCTTCTATCAGCATGCATGACACTGTAAATGCAACTTATTAGTTTGCAAGTAGGGCAAAATCTCATATCTTTCATAAAACTTGAAACATAAGGTCTACATCAATTTCACTTGAGTTTGCAATATTTAAGAAACAATACAACCAATTCCTCACAAAGTCTAAAAACAGTATAGAAGGGATAATACTATGCCTCTTTATGAGGCCAGGATTATCTTGATGTCAAAATAAGTCAAAGATATTACTAGTAAAGTAAATTACAGACACATATTCCTCATAGACACAAAATTATTAACCAAACAAGAGCAAATCAAATTCAGCAATATATAAAGCAGATAATATATCAAGACCAAAGATCATTTACCTTTGGAATGCAATCCTGATTTATTATTTAGATATTAATTAATTGATGTAATTCTCCATATTAATAGATTAAAGAAAAACAAACATATCATCTTAGTCATTCCAAAAAAAGATATATAACTATAGGAACCTTTCATTTAGGGCTCCCTTAGCCCTGAGAAGATGCCCACATCTATGCCAATCCATCTAATCCTTGATATATAGTGTTAAGTGAAACAAGGCAATCTGAAAAGGATATATGAGTGCTATAGATAGTAGTAGACTATTTTACCTGCCTTGATTAAATTTATGTGTATCTGCAAATAAATAAGAAAAAGTATTTATCAGAGGTTCAGGGATATTAGGATGGGATAAATAAGTGCAACAAGATTTTTAGAATGTGACACTATTCTCCTATGATAAATACATGATATAATGCACTTGTCAAAACCCATAGAACTATACAAGACAAAGAGCAAACATTAGTATAAAGTAGGGAATTTATTTAATAAATAATTTGGGTCATTATTTATTAGAAATGTACTACACTAATGATGTAGACTGTTAACAGAAACACTGTGTGGGTAATATATGAGCACTATCTTAATATCCAACTAATTTTTTGTAAATTTACAACTGTTTTAAAAAATACAGTGTATTTATGCATGTGTGAATGTGTACACACATACACATACACACACACACACACACAAGAGGTATGACAATTAAGCTCTCAAACTTGCAACCACCCTCTTGTATTGGCAGCGTTGTACAAACAATTTGGTAAGGTTTCATAACTTTGGTATATCTACATCTCACAGCTGTGCTTGTGTCATATCTTGCTAAATGGAGCTCATTATAGTTATTGATGTTTTTTTGTTCCATCTTGAGAATATTGGAGATTAAATTAGAGCAATGAACAAACATTATATTTATTGTTAAACTTGGCAAGAGTTAAAGTGGACTCAGGGACATGTTAGTCCAAATTTATAGGAATAATGCTATGGAGAAAATAGCTATTTACAAATGAATTAAACATTTTTCTTAGGGGAGAGAAACCATCAGTGATGAAGAGAGGTCAGGGCAGCCAGTAACAAGCAGAACTGAAAAAAAGCTGCAAAATTTCATCGAATTGTGTGTCAAAATCATTGGCTGTGTGTGAGAAGTACAGTAGACCAAGCAAAAATCAATAGTTAAAAAAATCTTACCTGAAAATTTTGGCATGAGAAAGCTGTGTACAAAAATGGTCCCAAAGGAGCTCACCAATGAACAAAAGCAAAGAAGAGTAGAAGTTTGATAAGACCTTTTGGAGAGGCAAGACTATGTTTTGGGCCATGTTATCACTGGTGGTGAAACATGGGTGTACCAATATGACCCTGAAACAAAGCATCAAATTGCACAATGGAAGTCAGCCAATTCTCCATGACTAAAAATGTTCCATCAGTCCAAATCAAGGATCAAAATGATGTTGCTAAACTTTTTTGATATCAGAAGAATTGTTCACTCTAAATTTGCACCAACTGGACAATCAATCAACCAAATTTACTATTTGGAAGGGTTGAAAAGGCTTCATGTAAATGTTAGATGAAAATGACCTGAACTTTTCACCAACTCATGGCTATTGCATCATGACAATGCATCAGCACACACAGCACTTTCTGTGAGTTTTTAGCCAGTGCTCAAATAACTATATTGGAACATCCTTCCTAATCACCTGATCTGGCCCCCAATGACTTTTCTCTTTGATGAAGGAAATATTGAAAGGAAGCTATTTTGATGACATTCAGGACATCAAAGTTAATACGGAGACAGCTGTGATGAGCATTCCAGAAAAAGAGTTCCAAAACTGCTTTGAAGGGTAAACTAGACATTGGCATTGGTGCACAGCTTCCCAAGGGGAGTACATCAAAGCTGACAATAATGATATTCAGCAATGAGGTATCTAGCACTTTCTCTAGGACTAGTTCATGGATTTAATTGTCATACCTAGTATATGTCACAGGCTGGGAGAAGTATTTGCAAGACACATGTCATATAAGACACTTATATTTAGACTCTACCAATAATGCTCACAAGTCAGTAATAGAAAAACAAATAGCCGAGTATGATGTGCAAAATTTTTCAACTTTTCAACAAAACCGATGTATAGATGGCAAAAAAAAAAAAAAAAAAAAAAAAACAAAAAAAAAAAAAACACATGAGCACATTAAAATGGGACCAACATCATTCACCATTATTTAAAAACAAATGCAAGTTAAAACCACAATCAGGAGTTCCCTGATGATGTAGTGGCTTAAGGCTTTGGCATTGACGCTGTCAGCGCTGCAGCCTGGGTTCGATTCCCAGTCAGGGAGCTACCCACATACCAAAAAACAAAACAAAACAAAACAAAAAAAAACAAAAAACAAAAAAAAACACACAATCAATTACCATTACACAACTGTTGGAATTGGTAAAACAAAATAAAAAAATATTTTATCAATACTAAGTACTGGTGATGGTATGGCATAGCTGGAACTCACTTTCACTGAAAAATAACTATAATAAGAACTAAGCAATATTCTTTTTCAACAACCTGCTGGTGGGAAAGCAATATGGTGGGAAAGCCACTTTAGAAAAGTTTGACAATTTCTAATAAAGTTAAAGATTCACTTTGCACCCAAATGTATACTCTTTAGTATTTATCTGAGAGAAATAAAACCTCATGTTTTCACACAAAATCCTGAATGTAGATGCTTTTATTAGTTTTATTCACAATTGCTGAACACATCTCAAACCATAAAAAAACATATTGTTGCTTTAAAAGAGCCAGGAGGCAGGGGTGCTTGAGGATGGAAGTCTCCCAACTCTTACTACCCTCAGCCTTAGCTTTTCTGAACCTTTGGAGAATTGGGAGGGGCCAGAATGAGCACCATTCTAAAACAATAATTTGAGGGGAAGTGATTAGTGTGGTAGATAGACTAACTGAGCATATATTTTGTCCTCTTCCTAGCGATTTCCTGTATGACAGAGAGGGAAAGTCACAAGATCTATTTCCCCATATTCCTTAGGTCTGGGTTTGTGGTTTAGGTAATAACAATCAGATGCTTTTCCAGACAACATGAACTGAATTAACTGGAAAAAGAAGCAGGGCATGAGGCTTCCATATTGCTGATTGGGTTTTAGCAGATGTTAACTGGTCCAAAGCCAGCAGCTATAGCTTAGGTTTCCAAATCTGGCGGGTGGCTTCCTAATGTTGGCAAGATCATTAACTCCCTTGAGCCCTGTGGGATGGCTTTGAGAAACCAATTTCCATATTCAGAATAAAGCTTATTTCTTCAGGCTTCCAAGCAAATCTGAAAGCCACCTATTTCCATTTAATAAATCCCTTTCTGTATCAACCAGCTAGTGTGAATTGTGTCCTCTTGTAAATTGAACCTAGATTGATGTAAATGGAAAACTATATAATTGTCTTTGAATAAAACCTTGCTCTGTATTGCCATATAATTTTGAAAAGCTTCTCTTCCCTTAGCCATATTTTTCTTCACTTTACAATGTTCTGTAAGGTATAATGTTATTGCTAAGTGGAAACCTGAGTAGATATTGTTTGCTGGCAAACAAGAAGGCTTCCATGAAAAGCAGAATTGCTACCCCAGACTCCCACTATCCGCCATTCCCTATTCAATTTCAGTTGTCTGTAGAGCACTTTTCAATATTTGATGTTACATTAACTGATAACACAGCTATAAGGTATATAAGGTAATTGCTGATTGGATCCCATCAGTGAAGAGGGAAATATGTAAGTCCTGACCTTCTGTGGAAAATAGGAAATGACTTGATTGGAATGCTTTATTTGGGACATTTTCACTTCCATATACCATACATATTTTCCTTATAATAATTGGTCTATTTTTTAAAATGAAACACGATGTTTTATTTTTTGGTTGAGATGGCCCATTTAACAACTAATTCTGGAAAGAAATTATAACAGTCACACAATTCTACAATTTTATAGAAATACGAATTCTTACACTTTAAAGAAACAATTATAAACAATATGCATGCTTTTAAAATTTTTAAAAACTATGTCTCATACAGCTAAAAAACAAACCTGCATTAAAGATTTTATGTAACTGATTAAATGAGGGACTCAGTTAAGATGTTATAAGCAATTCAAAGGAAAAGTTAAAGAATTACAAAATTACATGGACTATATTTAATGAATTTACAAATGGACATGAAAATGATTTTGTCCATAAAGGAGAAGGTTAATCAACTGAATCTCTACTGAACAGAATTCATTTTCTTGTGTTTAGAAAATACTTATTTTGCATTTCTATCAGTTATTTACAACTTACAGATGGTAAAATAGCACAAAAGCAATGTCAGAGCAGAATCAGATTGCCCAGAAGAGTACACACTAACCATGGGCCAGCAAGCTACAGCCCACATGCCAAAGTCTAGCCCTAACTTGAGTTTAATCTTGTTTTGTTTTTTATTTCTCATTTTTTTTATTGTGGTAAAATACACATAACACAAACTTTATCATCTTAACCATTTCTAAGTTTACAGTTTAGTGGTTTTAAGTACATTTATGTGCTGTGTAATTATCACCACCATCCACTTCCAGAACCATTTTCAATCTTGGAAAACTGAAATCTTATACCCATTAAATAAATACTAACTCCTCATTACCCACTTATCCTAGCCCCTGAAAACTGCCATTCCACTTTCTGTCTCTATGATTTAATAATGGTCTACATCTTCACCTAAAAGAAAGCAAATTAAGTACAAACTCTTTTTATCTTCTTTTACAGAATAACTACAAAATAACTGGGAGAAGGAACATTCTTTTTCATAAATCTCACACTGTGATAATCCCATAATTTATATAATTGAGAATATTTTTGATAACACTTACTACATTATGGTTTAGTTTTCATACATGCTATTATTATGTTTGGCTATATCCTCATTGGAGCATAAACATTAAGGAAAAAAGGCTATTTTTATTAACACCATTATTCTCTGGTCCTAGAACAGGATTTGATAATATTTGCTGAATAAATGAATGAATTAAAAATTTCCTGTTATCACAGCCCTCAGCCCCTTATACATATTTACTACATTTAACCAACCTATTGCTGACATATTTTAGTAGGAAACTTTTCTCTGTGCACACAGGCATTTGTAACACTTTCTCAACATATATTTTCTGAACATAGCTACTGTAAGAATTTTATCTCAGCTTCCTTAGTTGTCATCTCTGCTACTTTATGCCAGAAGTCAGTGTTGTGCACAGATATTTTGTTTGGCTTAAACAATGTCATATAAGCTTTTCAACAGATTGGAAACATTTAAAATGCAGAATATTTTCCCTGGAAATCCCAGATTTCTAGCTTCTGTTAAATACTCTGATATTAGAAACACAGGAACTACAATTGTTCATGATGGCCATTAGTTATATCCTGAAAAGCTGCTATACTTGTAGACAGGATGTATTTCTGGCTTTCTTTTTCCATTTGTGTCACCTGTCTGTCCCCTGTAGGCATTTGACTTTTTGACCCCTACTATAAGTCGTTTTGGCAGCTATCGCTTAATTTTTGTTCTGACTTGCATTTTGAGAATGTAGACAAAAATATTGTGACTAGCTGTCAAGGTCATGTGACCGCTGATTGAAGAAATGGAGTCTTTGTTTTGGCATCCCTAATAAAACCAAAGGATATGTAGGAAGACACTTAGCATAAAATGTGAGTTAATGTTATATAAAATCATATTATAGCCCTTCCACCTTGGAAATACTTGAGTCTACATTTCACCTGCAGTATTAGAATCATAATGTGATGATGAATGAAAGCAAAGAATATATTTTTTTATGTCTTTATTAGGGTATGGAATAACTGCTGACTCATCTTTGTTATTATGCTTTCCGTTTAAATGATACATTCATTTTGCATCACATGTGTATAAAAATTCTGAAACATATTTCAATTACAAACTCATGGTATTCTTTTTTAATTCAGTTAATGCCGTAGTAAGAGCTGTTATATAGACCTCATCAATAATTGCACAGAAGGGTCTGTTAGACTAACAGATGCTCTTACAATATAAACAAAATGTTTTGTTTTGAGTTCTTTTTAACTTTACATATTTAATTTTAATAATATTTTACTTGAATTATCGTCATTTATAGCACTGCACATTTAGTTTTAAACATACACAGCATGAAAATTTTATGGTTATGAAATATATAGTATTTGAGGACACAGTTATCAATGGATTGATTAGTTACGGGGCAGTTAGAGCACAATCTAAAGTTCTAGATAAATAAAAAGTCAGAATTAGATGAGAATAATCTGATTTAATGAAGCTATTTATACTGGTGAAACCAAGTTGTTAGTACAATTCAATTTTATTTTATAGTATTTTTCTTTGAAAATCATAGAAATTATTATTTTAAAATAATAATAATTCACTATATTTGAGTAGCTATTTAAAATTTTCAAGCCATTTTATTCTGGGTTATTGTTTTCAGTCAAATACAGAAAAGGTCATTCTCTCAACCTAGTTGTAAATCAAAGTTGTTCTTAGAACTAGATGCCATGCTACATGAAGAGCCCACACTATATTTGTACTTTGATTATCACCAATATACCTTACTTAAAAATTCTCTGAAGCAAATGTTTACAAATTGTGTCCTTGGGCTATGTTCACCCTAAAAATTTAATTTTTTCACTCACATGGTAGTTTGAGGTTTATGTGAAATAGCTATCAATGTTTGAGTATTTAGAATTTCTCAAAATAATGAATCTCTACCTTTTTTCAAAACAACGTGAAAATCAGCATAATGTCTGCCTACCCTCATAGAAATCATCTGCTGAAACATGGTTGTGATTGCTTGCTTGTTAGCACTCTGCAGTTAGTTTCAATATAACAGGGTCAACCCCAGTCACTTACATGGAAACATTAGTTGTCCTTCTAGTGTTGCCTTTCTAGTAGTTTTCAAATTTGATGTACATGCTAATAATCTGGTGGAACTTTTAAAAGTATTGATTTCCTTTACACAGTATGACCAATTAAACCATAATTTCAGAGAAAGTGGCTAGAGAATATTTTTAAGCTCCCTGTGTGATTCTAGTGTATATTTAGGTTTTAGAACCAAAATTCTACAGTGTTATACATACTCTCTAATTCCCAGATACTCAAAGCATGGTCATTCATATCATATACATCCCCTAGGGCCTAGGAGATGGTTAAAAGTGCAAACTTGATGGCATGTTCCAGATATACAAAGTCAAACTCTCCAAAGGTGGAGGAAGCCCAGGAATCTAACACTTTTGAGAAAGCACTTCTCTAGTTCTGTACAACCAATGCATCGCTAAAGCTGAACTGCAGGCAAAAGAATCTCACCTTTGACTTTTCTTCTGTTACTCAGCATCTTTCCCCAAACCTCCACAAGTGTCCTAGTACCACTTGCTAATCTCTGATGTTCTAGTGCCTCTCAACCTAAGAGGCACCACCTAAGCTTGTCTTTTACTGGTTCTATTTGCTTTAGATTTACCTTTACCTCTTCTGACCTTATTCAATTGACCTTATTCAAGAAGAAATTCCATTTCTTTTATAGTGATTGTAGGAGAAAAGCAATTTGATATTAATTTTATGATTATGATTACTATTTTGGTTATCCTTACACAGGATTGAAATTTTCAAAGAGTGGTTGTTAATGTAGACAAATCTCAAATGGCAGGAATTTCAGTTATAGGGAAAATTTGGGAGGTAAACAGGATATGCAACTAATTTTTCATTCAAACCCGTTATCTAGTTACTTATTGAACACTATATTATAAATCTGGACTTACATACAAATGAAATTTCCTAGACATCAGGATGTCCTAGTCCTGATTTTGTATAACTTTAGGCCACATTTTCTATATGTGTGTGCTTTTTTCTTGAGCCTCATATTATATATACATAAACCAAGATGGGTGGGAGAAAAGTGTGTGTTTTTGTTTAAAGAAACTATTTTTTTCCAAAAAATCTCATGAAATTTTATTATATAAAATAGCTAAAAGAGAATTTAATAACTTTAATATGAAGGACACAGAACATGGTTGTTAACTAGTTTTCCCTCCTTCTGACTTCAAACAAATAAGAAGGGAAAAGAAAAAAAGTAATAATTCTTAGTAAAAAACCCCTTACATTACTTCCTAAGATATTAATAAAAATCTAATTCTAAGTGTATTTTCACAAATTCTTTGTATTTTAGAAGCCAGAGAAATCAGATTAGTAGCAAAGGAGAAAGAAAAATTTGTACTATTGAAACTGGTATAATTTATTCTAATATATTAAAAGATAGCATTTACTGAAACCATAGTGTTTCAGGAAAAGTGTTACATGATTGAAATAGATTGTTTACAAAACTCATAAGAAACAATGCAATGTAGTTATTGCTATCTGAATTTTTCAAGAGGAAAATGAGGCACAAAGTTATTCACATATTATATAATTACCCTAACATTATACATCTTCTAAGAGGCAGATCAGTCTATTAACCAGTGTTCACCTTAATCAAAAGAGTATGGTTTTTTTGCCCATTGCTTCAAGCTATTGCTCATCAGTAAACACAATATGTTTCATACACACATTCCAGGGTCATTTAAAAAAAATATTTCCAGTTAGTAAAATAATTTTGAGTAATTGTACTGTTATTGGAAGAGAATATATTGAAGTAGGCTTGATCACCCATTTGGAGTTAGTTTTAGTTTTACCAAATACTCTGAACTTCTATTTACAAAATAAAGTTATAGATGGTAACCTTGCAGTATTGTTCAAAGAAGAAAATATAGTATTTGTAGGCAAGAAGAATGCCTGGCATGTAAAAAGCATTTAAAAATATTAGTTTCATTTTTTTCTATCTACTTACATCTGCATATTTTCCATTGGCTTGGTGTCATAGAATAAGAGCTAAACATTTCAATGGGATTTTTGACATTATTACATGTATATGAGTTTAATACAAATATTATACACTTAACAGAATTAGAGAAGCCTTGTTTGCTTTACAAAATTATTTGCAGAATTGGCATAGGTAGAACCTAAAATAAGAAAAACGAGTATTTTTTTCTTTTAAAAAAGTTGCTGGGTGGTCCATATGTTTTAAATGAGAAATAAATAATAAAAATAATGAATTACTTGTCTAATAAAAAAGGATTAATTGACAGAAATGCTATGAAAAGCTAAATCTCAACAAATAAATTTCCCCTCAAAATGGAACTAAATATCTCTGTCCCTATGTTCTTCACTTTTCTAATTCTTACTGATTAAGCATGCAGAATAAAAAATTTAGCTTTCTGACTCTTGGAAGAAAATAAGACTAACTATGAATAAATACATTATTCTTTCAATAATAAATGCATTTTCTATAGTGTTTATGAATACATCTTCACAGATTTTATTCTTCTGGATTAAACTTATAACTTTTAATCTAATTTGGAAGATAATTCCTTAGAAAATTAAACATACTCTTACCATGCAATGTAGTAATTATGCTCCTTGTTCTTTACCAAAGTATTTGGAGAATTATGACCACACAAAAACCTGCACATGAAAGTATACAGGAGCATTATTCATAAATGCCAAAACTTGGAAGCAACCAAGATATCCTTCAGTAGGTGAATTTATAAGTAAACTGTGATACATTCAAATAATGGAATACTATTCAACACTAAAGAGAAATGAGGTATCAAGTTATTAAGGACATGAAGAAAACTTAAATGCATATTACTAAGAGAAAGGAGCAAATATCAAAAAGTGACACATGATATAATCCTAACTATATGACATTCTAAAAAACATAAAAATATGGAGTCAGCGAAAATATTAGTCAGTAATTGCCAGGGGTTATATATATAGAGAGATGAATAGATAAAGAAGATGTTTAAGGTGCTAATACTATTCTATGTAATACATCAATAATGGATATATCTCATTTTACATTTGGCAAACCCATAGTGAGTAGAACACCAAGAGTGAACTCTAATGCAAACTATGAACTTCGGATGACAAGCATGTGCCAATGTAGATTCAGCAATTGTAACAAATATATAGCAGGTTGTCGAATAACAAAGTTCTTTCAATGTCATTTGGTTATAACATCAATAAAATACTGTAGAAACTTAACTCTTGTTTACATCAATTAGCCAATGGTAAAACTGGTTTCATTATATGTCATTTTGGTTAAAATTGTGGAACCTATCAGCCGTGCTAAATGAGAACTTAGTGTACCACTTTGGTGAGAAATGTTGACAGTAGGAGAGGCTGTGTGTGGGGAGGGAGTGCTAAGGCGAACAGGGAGTATAGAGAACTCTTTGTAGTTTCTGTTTCATTCTGCTGTGAACCTTAAATTGTCGTAAAATTTAATAATTAAAAATAATGTTTTGGGTATAATACCCCAGCTACCTACCCATCTCCATGTTCCATGGTTTACTGAGAAGGAAAAACTAAAAGTACTAACACAATAACCAGGTGCCCTCCAAATTTCAGTAAGCATACAATCTGCCCTCTCCTCTTTCTAAACAAATATCCTTCAAGATGGCTAGTGTGTAAAAACTTAATTCCTTCAGCAAGAGTTTTGTGAAAAAGAAAAAAAGAGAAGTAAAAACAAATGTTTAGTAAAGAATTCTCACAGAAAATGTTAGCAAGAAATAAAGAAAGCAATATGAATTAAAATAATACTAACAATCATAATACTAGTAGTCTTTTTGGAGCAAGAACAGAATACTAAGCATAAATTAGAGGTAAAAGAATTTTAAAAAGAAACAGAAGACAACCTAATGATTTAATATATAATTTAATAGATCTTGGGAAATAACTAAAAAAATAAAATTTTATATTTGAAGATTAAATTGGAAGAAGCAAAAGAAGAGTGCTAATACTATAATAAATGATGCAGAATACAATGAAGAAATCAGGTTTTGAAAATGAAATAAATATAGGAAGTTTAAAAATTAAGGAATATTATAGGTATTCCTCTATAACTTTAAAGAAAAAAAGAAGAACTTTCTACTTGGCCAAAGTCTCATTCTAACACAAAAGTAACATCTTGTATATACACATCCAAGAAATAAGAAAATAATGTTCCTATGAAGTCTTCTTAAGGGATAGAATAGAGCTAATCATGAAAGAATTCAAAACATTTCTAATCACTCTTAGTAAACATCTGTTTAGTACTAACAAAAACAGAAACTATGGTAGGAAATATTAAACCTAAGAAAAATTGGGAGCTAAAGGAAGAATAAACATGAAAGTAGTGAAAATATACTGCTAAAAGTAAAACTATAATTCATAGACCTACAAATTATTTAATGAAATTATACTTTATATAAGTGTAAAGTAAAATACTGTGATAAAAATCAAACAAAAATAGAAGGTGGAGGAAAAAAAGAAGAAGGTAAAAGTCAGAAATACACAAATTTCATCATGGTTTCCAGTGGAAAAGTAAAAAACAAAACCGAACCCTATTTATATATTGTGTTTGGTTTGTGTATTCTTAAAACTATAATATAAAGTTAATCACTAGAAGAAAACAAAAACTTTCCTATCAGGAAAAAAACAAAGTGACCATACATGTGACAATATATTTAAGTCTATTGAAAAAACAGAAGTCTTAAAACACAGTAAGACTCAACTAAGAGTAACCATAGCTCTTTTGGAAATTTATGAAAAAAATGTTTAAAATGCCCCAAACCCTGTGCTTTATGGAATAAACATACCTAAAACTTTGTGACCTAGAAATGGTGAAAATAAAAAGATAGCCAAAGGTATCTAACAAATAAAAACAGAAATAAAGCATGTATTGTTATCTTATTGAGTTTAAACAAAAGTGATTTCACAATGCTAAATAGTACAGTTAATTATGACAGTAATTAATATAACTTATTTAATATAGCTTAAATTAATATAATATGAAAATAAAGATATAACTCAAAATGAGAGAAATAAAATAGTAAATGGAAAAATAGAATAGTAAAAACAAAAATACTCAAGTCAAGAAAGCAAAAAGATTAAACACAAATCTATAGTATAGTTCTTTTGAAAACAAAAGAATATATTTAAACTATAATTTAACCTTATTAAGCAAATTGGAAAACTGAGTGAGGAGCTGAAAGAGAAAATAAATACTAAATTAACTATAACTACAGCAACTGTGACAATTAAAAGAGCCATAAAATAAATTATTAACTATATGAAAAGATTTGAAAACCAGGATAAAAATAACTCAAAATGCAGCAAAATAGACTCTAGAAATGGAAGATCTAAACAAACCAACTAATTTGGGGAGTGAGTGTAAGAGTGGAGGAAAGCAAATAAAATTTTCAAAGAACAAATTTTTAAAAATGTCCGATCACAATAAATTTATAGAATTCTACTAAAGCATAAAATTAAAAGTAATCTCATTTTTAGAAGAATTTCTTCTAAATCATTCTTTTTTTTTTTTTTTTTGTTATTTAGCAATATATTAGTTTATTAGGGTTGCTGTAACAAAGTGTCACAAACTTAAACCAAAGAAATGTATTGTCTCACAGGTCTGGAGGCTGCAAGTCCAAGATCAACATGGTTTCTTCTGAGGGCTATGCAGGAGAGTGTATTCCTTTCTCCCAGCTTCTGGCGCTAAATCATTCTTATAAATAACATTAATATTATTACCAAAGCCAAGCAAAATTCTAAAAGGACAGAACTAATTGTTGTCAGTCATTACAGTCAATGAAAATAAAAACTAAATAAAATATTGGAGAAGAGAATTCAAAGCACATTAAAATAATAATAATCCTCTATGGTCAACAGGAGCCTATTCCACAAATCAAACATGTTTCTATATTAGAATATGTATTGATACAAATTGTAATTTGAATAGATCTAATAAAAAAACTTGTTTATCATATCTATTGATGGTAAATAATCATTTTTTCACAATTGTATTAGTCTGTTTTTATTATTTTGGTAATCTCTTCCAGAGTTAACTACTTTTTTGTTCGTGATGAAATGTCTCTAAGGAATCTACTTCAAATATTGGCTCTAATGTGAGCATGGTATTTTCCCTCACTTAAACTCAGAATTAAGACTTTTGATCCAGAGATAGTTTTCAGTGTAGAAGTTATCTGAACACAGTCTTATGCTCTCTGGTGGTCTACAACCAGCCTCGGCTTCTCCAGGAATACTACAAATGATAGATTTAAATATGCATTAAACTAGGAGGCATTCTCTCAGGTGAGTTTATATGCATTTTTTTAGACAACTTACAGGATGTTTCTCGTAAGAACAATGGCTTCATGCCAAATAAATCAAGGTCAAAATAAATGAATAGCTCAAGATAACCTAAGTCTCACTGTCCCAGTCGATAAAAAGCAGCAGCCAGTTATGATGAAACAGGTGATAAATCCAAATGGCCAATTTTGTTAACATTTTTCCCTTCTAAACCATTTTAAAGAAAATCATATATGGGATCACACCATCCTCATGATAGTCCGGCAGAGGAACCATGCTATCTGGATCCATGTTTTCATCAATAAAGAACTAGTAGTTTTTGAAATTAGCAAGGATGTATCTGATTTGTTCTGCAGCCTGTCATAAAAGATTTTACTCTTTCTAGCCTTTATTTTTCAAATTTTCCTTTGATTGATTTCATGTAATCTTTGATATACTTCTTGTAGTCTTCTTTTATGAAGCTAGTTTCCTGCTAATGATGGTTTATAATAGTGCCAACACCAGTGATTACTGGATTTTCAGTACCTTCGCCCTTTCAGCCTTCTGTGTAGGCATTTCTACCAATGAGTGAGTCATCAATATTACCCTCTGTTCGACTACCATTTTCCCTTCCACCTCCAGACACAGACAATCCACAATCTCCCAGATCCTGTAGATATTGGAGAATGTTTCATGATAGCATATGAGGTCCTGGTAGATGATCATAATGGTGGCTGGAAGGAGACCCCAGGGGCACTGGCTTAGTAGGAGCTTAGAGGCCTACTAGCAGCCAGAGCAGCTCTAAGCAGGGAGGAGGGAGTGAGCAGAAAAGCTGTTAAGTAATCATTTGCTATAAAGTCTGCTTCTACATCTTTCTTTATTAAACAATAAGTTGTTAATGAAAGAGAAACAAATGGATGTTTATTTAACATCTGTTACAATTCCAAAAATAACATCATTCTTAAATGGAAAAATATTAGACATATACTAATTTATAGTCAAGAAAAACACAAAAATTTCTAACATCACTACTGTCTAATACTTCTCTGAATAATCTAATTAATGTAATTAGAAAAGAAATAAAAGTAACATGTAAAATTGTTATTGAAAAAGAAGAGAAAATTAATTACTTAGGAATTTTCAGCTACCCAAGAAGCTTACTTCAAAAATGAAAGCAAAAACATAATTCAGTGAGTGGCTGGCTATAATGCCAGTACACAGAAATAATAAATATGTACAAAACCACCATCCATAAAGATGACCCACTTTATAACAGAAAAACAAAGGTAAATTTTTTTAAAATAAACTTAAAGAAAAATCTACATAAGTAGAAAAATAGAGATAAAGTGTCAAAGACACAAGAGAAACCTTGAACAAATTGAAAATTACATGATATTCCTAGATAGAATATCTCAACTTAATAATAATATCATAATTTAATCAACAAATTTAATGTGATTTTAAATAAAATCCATGATTAGTTTTGAAACTAGAAAAGTTGATTATAAACGTATATAAGAATAGCAAGAACATTTTGTGAAAGAGAGAGAGAAATGAGAAGAAAACTTCCCTATTAGATCTATTTTAAGGCTATAATAGTTAAAATGTATTATTTCCACATATGGAGATGATAAAGCAATGGAGCAAAATAAGTGTAACTGAATTAAATACATGTAATAATTATGTTTATAATTAAAATTTTGATATTTCAATGCAATAAGTGAAAGGATTTTTTCAATTAATGGTACTTGGAAAAATAAATAACTTTATGGGAAAAATAGTTTAATCCATGCTTCACACTTATATAAAGATAAACTACATGAGCCAAATACTTAAATATTAAAGATGGGAATAGTGCAACCCATAACAACACTGAAAGAAAGTCCAGGGGAACTTAAAAATTAATCTCAAATGTGGAGTACTTTCTAAATACAGCATAAATCCAGGAGCCATGGGTGCTCCTCAAGAAATTCGTGGAATGAAGGGAAAAAGGGTAAAAAAAAAGCTATTTCTTGTTTTTCCTTTTCAGTATATTCACCCTTAACCTTAAAACACTTTTCAGAACTTTCAATAAGTTTATTTATACTCTCAAAAAAACGTTCTTGCCCTCAAATTGTAGTTTTAACCTATTTGCTATCTGTAAATTCCTTTCCTTGAAGCTATTTTTTCATATTTATTTCCAAATATTAATAAGACAGAACCAGGTCTGGACTGTAAAGAGAGTTGTTTAACGTTTGGAAGCCACAGTCGTGAAGAGTAGCCAAAGCAACCTTGCTCTTGTGCACAGTGCACTGTCGTGCAGAAGCAGCCCCCCTTTGGTCCATTTTCCTCTTCTCCTTCACAGATTCTTTTAACTGTTTCAGCAGACTGGAATAGTGCTCTCCAGTTAGTGTGACAGCTATCCTTGTAATTGATCAGCAGGATACCCTCCATATCCCAAAATACAGTAGCCATGATTTTTCCAGCTAATTGAGACACCTTGAACTTCTTAGGAAGTGGTGTGCTCTTTTCATGCCACTACATGGACTCCTGCTTTGATTCAGTCTCATAGTGATGAACTCAAGTTTCATCCACAGAGACAATTTATTTTAATTAAAACTTCACCTTTGTTGTCTCCGCAGAGGTCCAAAAACTGTCATGAACACTAGATGCACTGTTGTTTTTGAAGCAATGTGAGCATTCTCAGTACCCATCTTGTACAGACTTTTGATGTTCTTAGATACCGATGGAGAATATTCAAAATGCTGTAGGTTATACTCCAACCATTTCTGCAAGCTTCTTTTTATTCAGTCTGGTGCCTTCCACCACAAGTTTTTCAACTTTTCTGACAATATCTGAGGAAGAGGCCGCAACATGGCAGCCCAGATGGAAGTAGTCTTCCATTGACTCTCTGCCTTGCTTGAAAAGGCTGTGCCACATGTAAACCATGAATTTCCCAGGGCAACAGTCATTGTAAACTGCTGACATCTCTTCCGAAGTTGTTTGAGGTATTCTCCCTTGTTTTATAAGGAACTTAATGATGCCATGAAATTCAATTTTATTGACACTTGAGATTTTCTTCATGTTTGATGTACTTCTTTGGCAATTACTGAAAGAACACAGATGCAATTAGGCTGAAATTTGGCACATATATTAATAATAAGTCACAAATTCAAACAATGTGCACTAGTACTCCCACCTCTCTGATAATGCCATTCCACAAATTTAATGACCTTCCTTAGTAAAAGAAAAGATTGACTAATTTGACTACCTTTTTATAAGCTTTCATGGAAAAAATCATAATAAACCCAAAGACAAACTGAAAACTAAAAAAAATATATTGCTTATAAATCACATCACTATGAGATATTTTTACACATGTAGAGACATGTTAAAGTCCCATAAGAGAAGTACTATGAATGCATTAGAAACCTAAGATGAAGTTTATGAACTGACAATTTGCAGAAAAGACAATGCAAATGACTCCAAATATATAAAAAGGTAGTTTCAATCATAGCAGAAAGAATACAAATTTAACTTCCATATTTTTCACCTGGTAGATTATTAAACAAAATGTTAGATCTCACTGTGGCAGCAGGTATATGAGGAGCAGATAGTCTCCTTTTATGTGACAGTAGTGTTAATTGGCCTATCAATGGTAGAAGGAAATTTAGCAAAATAAAGTACTCAAATTATGAATGCAGTTTTCATTCCTCCTATCCCTCCATTCTATATATGGAAATTACCTCATAATTATGTTTGCATCCATGTGAAATGATGTAAGCTGGGCTTATGTTGACTGGTATATTTAAATATGTCCAAAATATTGTTTACAGGTAACATCTGCTCTGATTTTTCTGTTCTGTGTCTGTAATTACTGGTTGGTAGACAAGCCATACTAGTTGCTTTTAGTATTTTTAATATTAGAACATTCTAGTATAGTTTATAAAAGCTAAAGATTGAAAATGACATTCAACATCATTTAATGCCAAAAAATTAAAAATTAAAATCTCATTAAAATACCAGTACACATCTAATAAAACGGCTTCTAAAAAAAAAGTTGTGAAGAGGATATAAAACACTGGAACTCTTATAAAAGGACTGTCCAGAAAAAATCCATTCATTTTTTACATATGTAGCTGGATACTTTCCAGACTGCCTCCATATATTTCTGAGGAAATAAAAAATAAAACAAACCCTTCAGATTAGCAGTTTGGCAATTTCTTACAAGGTTAAATATACATTTGTCAGAAATCCTACTCCAAGAGAAATTAAAATTTACATTCACACCAAATCTTTTCCCAAATGTTTATAGCAGGCATGTCAAACCTGCAGTCCAGGACAGCTTTGAATGCAGCCCAACACAAATTCTTAAAACAGTCTGAAATTCTTTTGCAACCTTTTTTTAGCTCATCAGCTACCAGTAGTGTTGGTGATTTTTATGTGTGGCCCAAGACAATTCTTCTTCCAATGTGGCCCAGAAAAGCCAAAAAGTTGGACACTGCTGGTTTATAGTGTCTTTATCCATAATTGCCAAACAAGAAACAATCCAATTTGTTCTTCAACTAATGAATTAAGAAACGGTGGTACATCCAGTACACATTAAAAAATTAGAATGAAAATATATTTATACTTGTTTTCACATATAAAATAAGTCCAGATAGAGAGACCCCAGGCTGGGCCCACTATGCTAGTAAAAAACTAGGCTCTGTCTCTTCTCTCTTACCACACTTAGCATGTAGATTTTTTTTCTTGGTTGCAACAATAAGTTCAGAAGTCTTATCTTTGTTTTTCTTAAATAGCTTTTTGAAGTTTAATTTCTATTCCATAAACTCCCCCATTGTAATTGATTTGCCTTTTCTGTATATTTTAAATACATCAGATTATACAACATGTAGTTTATTGTGTTTGGCTTTATTCACTTATCACAATGTTTTGAGGTTCACCCATGTTTTAACAAATATACAAAAAACATAACCAGAATCACAGTCCATTTTGAGGTCAGGAAAACCCCAGCGAGCAAAATGAGTAAGACAACAAAAGGTGTGAACAACAAGTGAAATTGGGGCATCAGTCATGGTGTGGGCCTGAAAAAGCCAGAGAACTGAAGCAAATTTTGTGAACTCTGAGATCTCCTAGAGATTGTCTATTATACAGAACAAGTGCATCTCCTTGTAACAAGGACAGCTATATAAAGCAGATCACAATGTCATATGGAAATTCTGTACCTTCCTGTGATGACTGAACTAGTGCAAAGTAGATTTATTCACCTGAAAACAAACAAAATGAAGAAATAGCTTAGTTGCAGAATCTCCCAGTTTATTCCATTTGGTGGCTTAAAATAACTTGATAATGATAACTCTCCCAATACATGTAAGCACCTAGAAATGACAACAAAAATGTAACAAAATTCTCTTTTACATGTACTGTTGAACATTATATTTAAAAATCCCTGGTGTCAGAAATTAAGAGCAAACTGAAAACCAGAATTTGATGAAAGCCTGAATATTTGTAGTAAGGAAACACACTTTCTAAAATGGACAAATGAAATGAAGGCAATGTAGATGCATTGTATTAATAGTATTTTGTTGTGGCACTATCTATACTAAACACTTAAAACACTATACTAAATCTTATAAAGCAATCAAAGAAAGGAAACATTTATTTGGAAAAATAAATTAAATAAATATAAACTTTATAACAATTGTAGGGATCAGGTATATTTAAAACATAAGGAATAAAGGAATTGAAAGTATAACATATTATGAAATAAAAATAATAAAAATAAAGACAAAGTATCTAGTGAAAACTTCATCAATCCAAAACTAGAAAAGAAGAAAGACAAAGATCATGGGAAATAAAAACCCAAAATTAAATGGTAGAAAAAAATATTATAAATTACAATAAATATAAATGGGCCAAATGAACTGATTAAAAAACTATCGCCTCTCAATCTGAAATAAAAATAATAAAATTCAACTACAGAATATTTATGGGTGATACAAATTCATATACATGAGGGTTGTCCAGAAAAAAATCAGCCATAAATGGGTCTATTTTTCATATTACAAGGCTGGATATTTTCTGGACATTCCTCATATATAAAATTATTAAAAAGTAAGGGATGAAAATACATAAACTAGGCAAGTAATAAACAAAACAATTGAAGAATAAGAAAACTGGAGATGTGGTATAAGCAGAATGATCCATGTGAGTTTGAAAAAAATGTGTGTGTTCTGCTGCTGTTAGGTGTGATATTATAGAAATATCAGTTAAATTAGGTTGATTGATAATGCCATACAAGTCATCTATATCTATGCTAATTTTCTGCCTATTTGATATATTAGTAACTGATGATAGTATTGATGTCTTCGACTTTAATAGTAAATTTGTTTATTCCTCTTGTGGTTCTGTACATTTTACCTCATGTATTTTGATGCTTTGTTATTAGATGTACATATATTTAAGATTGTTATGTCTTCTTGGAAAATGGACCCTTTGGAATTGTGTACTCCTTCTCTTTGTCCCTAATAACTTTCCTTGTTCTGAATTTTGTGTTGTCTGAAATTAATACAGCTTCTCCAGCTTTCTTTTGATTAATTAACATGATATATCTATCTCCATTCTTTTACTTTTGACTCGAGTCTTAACAAGTTATAGTTGGATCTTATTTTTTATCCACTTTGACTACCACTGTGTTTTTACTAGTGTATTAACAGTATTCACATTTACAGTGATTATTGATATAGTTGGATTAACATTTATTATTTCTGCAACACTTTACCTCATTTTTCTGCTGAATCTCAAGAGTTTTTGATTTTCAGTTTCTTAACCTTTTTTCTTGTGAGATTAGGCATGATTCTTCTAAGTCATTTACATATCAAAGCAGAAACTAGAAAACCCCTCTTTATTTATTCATACTTTTAAAATGATTTGAAATTATACATATAATATGAAAATACATTCTGTTTATAAGTAAGTAAAATGTTACAAATAAATTCCTTTTTGGCCTTCTTTCTTTTAACTGCCAAGTATATTGCTCTATCTTCTTAAAAGTTACTATTATTAACAATTTGATGTATATCCATTTAGACATTTATTATGTACATAAAAATGCCTCAGGCATGGAGGAGCCCTAAATGCACATCACTAAGTGAAAGAAGCCAATGTGAAAAAGCTACATACTATATGATTCTAATTATATGACATTCTAGAAAAGGCAAAACTATAGAGACAATAAAAATATCAGTGATTGCCAAGAGATGGGGGTAAGGCTGTAGGGGTTTGGCATGTAAGAATAAATAGACAAAACAAGGGGAATTTTTAGGGTTGTAAAAACACTCTGCATGATATAGTAATATGGATAATGTCATTATACATATGTCTAAACCAATAGTGAACAGAATATGCAAGCCAATAGTAAACAGTAATGTAAACTATAAACTTTGGGTGATTATGTGTCAATGTAGATACATTGGACTACACTATGACCAGCTGCTGGTGAGTGTTGATAATGGGGAGGCTATGCATGTGTGAGGTCAAGGAGTATCTGAGAAATCTCTATGTTTTCCTCTCTATATCCTTTGAACTGAAAACTGCTTTAAAATGGTCTTTAAAAATATATATGCCATAAAATATATGCCATATATAGTAAATATAAAATTGCAACTCTACTTCATTTCTCAAAAATAAAATATATGCCATATATTAAGTATACTTGTATACTTAATATTACTTTGCATATTTTTTACATCATCTGTATAATTTATTTCTGTAATGATTTTTTTCTTTCTATATTAGGTCTTAGAGATGGTAATAGAGACAATTCACTTTTTAAAACTTTTTAATTATTGCATTTTTCCATTCTCCTGTTGAGACATTTAACTATTTCTAAGTTTTCTCTATTATAATTGATGTGAAAATATTTGTACTTGCAACCTTATCTTATTAGGAAGGTAAGTTTTCAACAAAAACAAAATACTTATAACATACAAATCTTTTCAAGAGTTTTGGAAACGGGTTTCACCTTTGGATCTGAGTGAAACCAGATAATTGTCCTGAAATAATTCAAGACTATTATGTTATCCTAGATTATCTCAAAATAAAGGTCCTAATCATTTCTGGAACTTTATCAATCAACATTATCTGTACACTGATCCTAAAGGCAATTATTTCAGATATTTTCATAAGAAATTTATAACTTAATTAAGAACAAATTATTAGTGGTTACTAATTACAAAAAGATATTTAAAATAAAATAATAATGTTCTATTATTGAATGTCTAATACAATGTCTGTTATATAGCCATAAATAATTAGTAGATTCGGATTATTATAATTATATTAAGACTCTAATAGAAAAGACATTTACTTCAAAAAAGGAACAAAATGTTTTATATTAATAAATGATTAAAGTAGAAATTTGATCATAAATAGTAGTGTGAGTGCTCAGCATTTGTTAACTTTACACAAAACATTATGACCCGAGATTTATTTAAAACCCCTCATAAGAATATTTATCATCCAAGCTGGTGACAGAGTAAACATACAGGTCTTTTATAGGACATACAGGTCTATAAAAAGACTTAAGTCTTAGTTAATCCATACCTTAGTTTTTAGGGGAAATATTGAAGTTGACCTTAAAAGTTGCAATGTACCATTATCCTCTCCAAGTTTCAATTTGCTCAGATGATGATTTAAGAAGTGGCATTGCAGCAAGCTCCAGGGACTCAATATTGGACTGGAAGTCAAGGTAATAAAGCTCTAGATCTCATTTGCAACAAATTAGTTATTTGAAGTGACAGGAGTCTTCGAATCTCCGGCCTCCAATTTCTTTCTTAGTAAATTAAAGATGCAGTGATCTCTAAGTTTTCTTTTAACACAAAACCTTTTTTCATTATTTCTCAGTGAGCAAGTCAACAACTATTTACTGAGTTGCTACTATGGACGGTTACTATTCCAAGCACTATAGATACTCGTAAAATGATAAACAATAGAATATAAAGATTTTCCTTTAAATAAATGTTAATTCTCATCTTCTGTTTAACAAAAGATACTATTGCACATCAACTTGCTAAACCAATAACTTGAGTATTACTTGAAAGCCCTCATGTTTCATAAACTCACACATTTACAATCATCAAGGAGTTGGATGAATTTTGATGCTTTCGTTGAAAATACAGCAAGGGAAGCATTTTATTTTTCTCTTGTTTGTACTATAGCCTCGGGGTCTAGGACAATTATTGTTTTGGCATTAGTAAATTGTGTGAATGAAGGACATGTGTCTAATATTTTCTTGTCCAACTAGAGTGAAAACACAAGTTATAATGAAAACTGGTGATGTAGCAGTACCTTTAATTCATTCACTGAGAAAATTTAACTACCTGCTTTTAGAAAAATACTACTATAATTACCATAGGGTATATAAATAAACACATCTTGTATCTTGACCCTAAAGAATTCATTGCATGTTGATAAAGATAAGGCATGCCTAGTAACATAGAAGAAAAGTTATAGATACAGGACAATAAGGATTTTGGAAGATTCTTCTCACTTCATCACACCTTAATCCAAAGTCGAAATTTTCATCTTTTGAAAATCTAAATATCTGCCATTGTTTTTTGAATGGAAAAAAATAGGATAAGGAATAAGCCAAAATTAAGGGAGGCTTCATTTATCTTGTGTTGTTTCTTTCCAGGCATCTCCCTGGATGACTTACAGGGGTTTACCATCTCTGCTATGAACTCTTCAAGAGATACTCAGAGTATGTGGCTATATGATCTCCACCTGGCTCTTCAAATGGAAAACTACATATTTTCTTAACAAAGCCCACTATATTCTTATTGTATCTTAAGGTACTCAAAATAACAAGTTAATAGGACCAAATATTCTGTAAACACAAAAGAAAACTTGAAAGCATTTATCAGAAGTGAGTACTTTTCAAAAACATTAGTCTCTTTAGATAAATTGTTTATTCTGTTTTTGTTTTGTTTAATCATAAGTGTAAAAGCAATTGTAAGCATTTTCAAGTAACTAAGAGAAGTTAGTTTGGCTGGACTGACTGATTTTCAGGGGAAATTTTTTTGAATTAAAGAACAGGAAAAGACACCTTTTCTTCTTTAGAATATAAATGCACAGACTAAATGACATCTATTTCAAATCCATGAAAAACTGACGTCACCAGAATAGTTAGTGCCTGTTCTGATACTTCAATTTGCGAATTAATTGTTTATTTAACTGTTAGTTTTTTGTTGTTATTTTGTTTTGTTTTATTTTTTCCCTTAAGCTTGATAGCAGTTTTATGTTTTAGAGCCTGGCAAATTAATTATTTATTTAAGCAGAGATCCCCTAAGGACCAAGTTGTAAAATGCTATTTTAGAGACAATGAAACAACTAAAAATCAATGAAAATGTTGAAAGAAGAAAATAGTAAACCATTATCTCACTAACCTACTAGAAACATTCTTGTTTTCGTATTTCTCTTTAGCCTCTACCCAATGCATAAGTACTTGTTTTTTTCTTTCCCTAAGTTTTTAGCAATTTTACAATGACCTTTACAAATGTCTACTTTTGTATTTTTTCTTTTGCTTCCTATCTTTTTCCCTTTCTTAACCTTTACAGTATTCAGTGTTCTTCACCATTTGCCATCCTTCTGAATGGCATAGAGTTAAGAATTGTGTAGGTATTAAGCTCTCCTGTCAATAAATCAGTCCAAAGCTCTTATGAAATTGTTTCCATAGACTTTTGAGCTAGGAGATGTCACTTCAAATATAATAACTTCACACATCTGAGCTTAGAGTTTTGGTTTGCCTAGGTAATCAAGAGAAAAAGCATAACTTGCTTTCCACAGAGTCTTCGTGTCTGAACTTACTTCCCCTGAATGGCCTTTGTGCCTTCCTCCTCTGCATGGCACATATTTCTTTCTCCTATGGGGTCTGAGGCCATACGTATGTAAATATATCCATACATCAGAGCAAAACATTTTTTTCTCTCCAACTTGCCCCTTCCCTCCTATACATAAATGCAAATTCTCTATACCTGTAACCAACAAAAATATAATATAATATAATTAATATAATATAATGTAATATAACAAAACTCAGGGTAGGGGATGAAACAGAAAAACTGAAAACACAGTTGAACAGGTAAGGCAGCAACTAGGGATGCAGCTTACAATAAAGGGCTTTAAAAGGTCTAGAAATAATAAAATGAAATAATAAAATGAAAGGGCCTTAGAAATTGGTCAGGAGAAGGCTATGCATGGCCTCAAAAAAGAAAAGGAATTGTCTGCTGTATCAATCATGAAGCAAGTGTGAAAGTTGACTGTAACTGTGGGACCTTCCAAACTGTACCTGAAGGAGGCTACTAATGTAATCACAAGAGGTAGCAGAGCCTAAAGGAAGACTTACTCTGTATATTTCTCTGAACTGTACTATTCCATCCTTCTGATATTAAAAACTTGATAACAGAAATGGCCCTTACCAATGCTTTCAATGTTACATATAATTGAGAACTCACATAAAAAATTAGGGAAATGATAGGCATAACTATTATCTAAAACTACAAAATGGCATGAATTCAAATCATTGAAAGAGTGGGACAATACTTTCTGAATCCTAAAATGTTATAAACATTTTATTTATTAGTATTATTGCTCACTACCAGGGCATCTTAACAATCTATTCACCATCTTCTGCTAACATCCAAATCTGTGGTTCTTAATTATTTTTGGCCTCAGGACACTTTTATAATCTGGGAATTAGTGTGAATCCCTAAGAGCCTTTGTTTATTTTGGATGTATACCACAAAATTTACTGTATTTTATATTAAAACAAAATTGTAAATTACTTATTTTAGTTTAAAATAATAATAAGTCCATTGTATATTAACGTAACACACATTTAGGAAGAATAATTATGTACTAATATTCCAAAACAATCTGAGAAGAATGGCATTACTTTACATTTTTAATAAGCTGTTTATGCCTGGCTTAATAGAAGACAGTGCAATTCTCAGATCCTCTATATTCAGTCTGTTGTGATATGACATGTCTTAGAATCCCTGGAAAACTACACTATATGTTCAGGACATAATACAATAAAAAGAACAAATAATGGCGTGCCATTCTTATGAAAATTATTTTGATCCCATAAACTACTGAATGTATGTAAGGAATCCACATTTTGAGAATTTGTGCTCAAAGTCATTGTGATTCTCAGAACAGCCCACATTTCTAATACAGAAGAGCATAATTGAGTTGTTGGTCCTTTCTCTCCAATGCAAACACATCAGAGTGATGTCTCCTAAACCCTAAAACTTATTTTGTAAGAACTTAAAGATTATAACAACAATTCTAATGTAGACCAACTACAGATACATACATATATATACATATGTGTGTGTGTATAACTTCATAATAATCTTTGTTTGTAAGTAAAGCAGGCAATGTTCTTATGCTCATTTTAGTTATGAGAAAACTGAGGCTCTGCAAGGAAAAATGGCTTCCCCAAGCACAAGCTTCTATGCATCTAGGTAAATTCAGGGGGCTCGATGGAGTTGAAGATTGTTCTACCAGTGAATAAGGCTCAACAAAGT
This sequence comes from Lyroderma lyra, assembly GCA_004026885.1. NCBI lineage: Eukaryota > Metazoa > Chordata > Mammalia > Chiroptera > Megadermatidae > Lyroderma > Lyroderma lyra. The sequence goes on from PVJL010003621.1 coordinate 49,234, forward strand.
GATCTGACAAAAAGATAAGGAGAAAAGAGAGGGAAGAGAAGAGGAGAGCAGAGGAGAGGGGAGGGGAGGGGAGAGGATGGGAGGGGAGGGGAGAGGAAGAGAGAGGAAAAGTGGGAAGGAGGAGGAAGAAGAGGAGGAGGAAGAAGAGGAGAAAAGACAGAAGAAATCCAGTTTACACCTTTGGCTTTCTTGGCTGTTGGCATTTAACTTCACTTAGAATTTCCGTAATTAAAAGAGAGTAGAGGTCAGACAAACTAAAAGTTCCTCTTATGCCAACATTTATAAAATTAAGAGAAGGATATTTTTTCACATAGTTACTTATCCCCCAGCTCTCCATTAAGAAGTTATTATACTATCAATATTTAAGTGCATTCTTTTTTATTTTCTCTCTTGTCCTATTTTCAAATTTATTTTCATTAATACAAGTATTTTGCTGCTCTTCAGGGCAATCTGTGGGGATCGACCCCAGTGTGGTTAACTGAGGGAAGAATCACTGACTAGATCATCAGTCACTCCCTGTGTCTCTGAGACATCAGAAAGCGAAGCAGTAAAAATTTACACTAACTTCTCTTTGGTGAATACTGAAATAACTCAGAATAAGCAAGTTCAGGCTGGAATTTATGATGAGGCAAAGTCCATTAGTGCTCCAGCAAACTCATGTGAATTCTGCAATGGTTTCTGGGACTGAACTAAGCCTTCTAATTATCTTTAGACTGAATCACATTAGAAATTGAGCTCTATTCCCTCCTGTACCAGCCAGGCAGCTTCTCTGGTTGTAAGATGCTTTGGGAGGAGTGTTAACCCTTCAGGGCTTGCAAGGTCCTACTTTGGGGGGCATTGACATTTAGCAGTAAAGACCTCACATTTCAAACAATTACCTCTGGGTCTCTTCCTGAGGTATGTAGGCTAATGTGATTGATACTTCTTCCCACTAAAAAAGTTAGAGATAGACTCCTTATGCACTTCCATTAACTCAAGACTGGCAGCTACTTCTGCCTCTCTCACAATTACTCTGACTGCAGACTGCAGAAAGATTCCACATCTTCCTTCACACTATTTTGCCTCTAATTTTTCTAAAATCACTCACTAACTTAAGTATTCCAATTTGTAGGTTCTAAATGCACAACAATTCAGTAGAACAAACATAGAAATCTAGATCTTCTTCCAAGAAATCTTTAACCGCTGCTCAAATACTATTTTTATCAGGGGCAATATCAAGATCTTCTTTCTCTTATGCCAAATTTCAAGGTCAAGTTCTGACCTGTTTGCTTTCCTAGTCACTCCATCTTCTCCAACATAAAGTTATTTAGATAGGCTTCCCCCCCGCCGCCCATTACTAAATCTCTTGCTTAAATCTTCAACAGTATAGCCCTGAATGAGACAAATCTATCTTCTGCTGAGCTTGACATGCCAAATCTTCAGAGTTACTGATACATTCATCTCCAGTGCTGTCCTGGTTTAGCATGCTACTCTGCTACACTCTGACTTTAATGGCTGGTGCCCTATTATTTTGCAGATCAAATTAATGATTGTAATTTCAGTGCAGAATTATAGTACTCTTCTTTCAGAATTTATTTTAAGTAATAATAATGATAGGGTTTTTCAAATTATTATTATTGAAAATACATTAAGTAGTGCTTTTAAATATGTTATATATTTTAGACAAAGATATATATGTCTTTGTCTAAACATATATCAAAACATAAAGTAAAACATAAATTTATATAAAAATATAAATTTAAGGCTCCTTTACAATTATAAAATATTTTCCGCTCCGTGGGTCTAGCAGTCCTTTAACTTTGATCCTTTCTGCAACCAGGTCATTCTTGCAGCCATGATCTCTCATGGAGTTTGTCTTAACTTGCTTCAAACATTTTCTGTTCTGTTCAGTGACCTGAAATAAAGCTCCTAATACTATCACATCTGGAAGTAGGAATTTGGAATTTTCTTCTCACTAGTTCAGGGAGAACGGTCCTGCCCTTGATGAAATGAATCCCTTTCCCCAGTAAAAATAAAAGTAAGCATTTTCCTGCCTCTGTAATGGTGGGTGGAGTTCAGGCTACATGAACAAAAATCTAATGAGATAGGATAATGAGTTCAAAGAACAAATAAGCAATGGGGTTTGTGAGGGCTTGAAGCTATCAGAGATACAGGAATGGTATTGCTGATGGACAGGCTGCTGAGGCTTATCTTGAATAACAATGTTATACCCAGAAAAATGCTCATGATTTGCTAACTTTAAAAACCATCACCACCAGAAGACCATAAAACTAAGAAAAAAATCATTCGATCAAAACTAAAATAATAATTCAAGTCTGTCTATATGATAGCTACTAAAACCTTCATTTTGTAAATTTAAAAAATTGGCAACGAGATTAAATAAATTGCCCAACGCCATATAGCTACCAAACATCAGATATGAAGTTGAAGCGCAGCCTTAAACTCTTCACAGAATTCTCCTTCCCCATGAGTTCAGGTTTAATTATGTTGAAATTAAGGTCTGTAAGACATTAAAGTAGATATACATATATAGAGTCTAGAGCTACAGAGTAAGGCCCAGACTGGTGATACAGACCTGAGTTTCATCAGAATGTAATCAGTAGTTAAAAATGGGGAATTGCACAATATCACCAGGAAAAAAAGTGAAATAATAGTGTTCATAAATTAATATTTAAGTACAACAAAATGGTCATTTCTGTTTTAAATCATAATCATCACTGAATGGGGAAAATGAGCAGTTCATCTTCAATAATGTTCTCTATAAAACTATCTACAGAACAAAAAGAATTGTTTCCATGAAAACAACTCTAAGGTCTGTCATCAAAATCAGTCAATTCTTTCATTATTTTATTGAGGGTAGTGAGTCTAATCGGAAAGGCATATCTTTTTATTTGGACAAATTAGAGAAAAGTATCTCAAATGTACGGGCATATAAATAAGTATTGAATTTTTAGAGTATTATTTGAGAAAGATATTTAAAAAAATCAAAAGCATAGTCACATAACAGTTTTTTAAACAAATGTAATGTATTAATAGAACATTAATGACATGTCTCAGGCCTCTCTCTTTCTCCCTCTCTTTCTCTCCCTCCCCCTCACCCCTCTCCATATGTATGTATGTATGTATGTGTGTATGTATATATATCATGTTTTACTTGTATATAAAATACATTGTTACCATAATTATTCAATATTCCACTATTGAAAAAGAAGTCATACAATTTCTACATTTTTGCTACAACAGACAATATATTCTGATGCTATTAACTTTGTAGAATAGTTTCTTTAAGTGGGATCCTGGGTCAAAGATTTTGTGAAATATTTACTTAAATAAAATTGCCAGATTACTTACACAAAATATTGTCACTTGTCAGCCTTTAACTAATAATGTAATGCAGCAGCAATATCTTTGTCTCCTTTGCTACACTTAATTCAGACATTTATTTAAGTATTTCTGAACTAATGAGCTGATGAAGATGGCATCATTGTTTGGTTGATTTATTTATTTTAGTTCCTTTTCCATAACACCTAGCATATATGTTAATTGATTATTTTGATTTCTTCTTATGTGTATTGCTTGTATGTGACTATTTGTCCTGAAGAAATTAAATAATAAGGTTGTCTTTCTTTTTAAAAGATAATTTATAAGGTTTTTCACATAATTGGTATAATCTCATTAATCTCTCATGTGTTTTGCAACTACTCTCCCAATCATTTGTCTTTTGATTTTAGTTTCATTGTATCTTTTTCTCGCATCTATTTATATGTATAAAATTTATATTTGTTTGTGTTGTAAGTTATAGCTCAATAGGTATTTTCTTATGAATACAGCCACTTGCATAAGTTTATCAAATGATTTTTTAAACATATACAGGTGACAAAAATGTATACATATTTTAAGAAAAGCAAAACCTGTATTAAAATTGTATTACTCCGTATATACCAATAACGAAGGATGAATACAAGTCACATTTGACTTCTGCAATTGCAAGAAGTACTTTGAGTCCAGACACGTCTGATTAGAGTAAACTACTGCTGGAGCAACACTGACCAAAGTATCTATCCGCTTGTAGCACCACACATGCCATTTTAATTTCCTCCCGAAGTGTCGCCAACATCGCCGGTGTCTACAGTACACCACATCCGTACGGTCCCCATAGGTAGAGACCAAGCGGTGTTAAGTCAGGAGAACGTGGGGGAAACTCAGCTGCACCTCTTCATTCCATCCACCGTCCAGGCAAACGGTCTTGTGCTCCTCCAACGACGACTGTGCCTCTGCCATGCCCTTTGACTGTGCTGTCCGTCACACAGTGACCAGCGTGCATTTGATTAATGCCATCTTTTGAGTGAACACCATCACACATTGCTGCCATAATCTAATTCAACTTCAAAAAGTAATACATAGATAACATCTCTTAAAATGCATATACGTTTTTTTCCTGATATAATGACAATTTCTTTTCAGTAACTGATGAATTTTAAAACTTCATATATAATAATAACATAATTGTTGCTAACATTTGGCCTTTTCAGGCTTTTTTCTGAAATGTTTTCTTCTCAACTAGTATTATTCTTTCGTAGAATATTTTTTAAATTTTGCGTGTCATCCTTGCGCAGGGGCCATGCTAATCTCTGTATCGTTCCAATTTTAGTATATGTGCTGCCGAAGCAAGCACTACTTTTTAAATTATGATTTTAATAAAAAATATTAGGAAATAGAAAATAGTAAATATTTAGCATTTACATTTAAATTTTTTGAAACAATTTTAGTGATTCCCCAATAAGTCTAGTACCCACCGTACATCATTCCTACAATATATCGACTCTTTTCCCTGTGCTCTGCTTTGTATCCCCACGATTCTTTGGTAACCACCAGTTGGCACTTCTTAATCCCCTCAGACTTCAGTATTTACATTTAAAATGCAATGTCACTGTTTACAATAATATGTCTCTCTATTTATTACATTTAGGTTTTGTACTTCAATAAAACCTTAGAGATTTCTTCTTGTTAATATGAACATTTCTCTCCAAATTATGCCTTTTCAGTTTCCAATGTTTTCACTCTTATATTCATATTCTTGTTCCATTTCTAATTTGAACATGATGTTGCTCACTTTTCTACCTTATATATAATCAGTTAATTATTTGAATAATCCTATTTTAGTTTTCCTCAAGTATCTCATGTTTCCTAAGTAAGCAAATGTGTTCTTAAGAATGTAAACATGTTCATTTATTATTTTGAATATTTATATGTATTACTTCAATTTCTTGTTTCATCAGTTCATGCTTTCAAAATGGTGATCAATGATAATAGTGATAATGTACATCCAAATGTAGTGAAAAATAGCATTGTGATAATTTCCCTCTTCAGTTCAACTTCCTAGTTGAAATAATCTTTAATACATTAGTTTCCATTTATGCCTATTTTACATACAAGTTTTATTTGGAATTATTCTAAATATTATTAAATGTTATTTAAGCTTCTATTGTTGGTTTTACGAATTATAGTAATGACTTTAGAGTCTTAAATATCTTTTCACTTTTCAAGAAAATTCTATTTAGTATTGGTATATTAATTAATCTTTAAATACAAGGGCTGTCCAGAAAAATATCCAACCATAAATGCCTCTATGTTTTATATTAACATATCTGCATACTCTCTGTACAGCCCTCATACGTTACTATGAGGGCCGTTCAGCAAGTATCCAGCCATGTAATATAAAAAATAAAGGCATTTATGGCTGGATTATTTTTTTGGAAAGCACTTGTATATTCAGTGTACTATTATCTACTTAAAATTTAAGCATTTATAAGATTATTTCATCATAATTCACCTTTTAAAATTCTTTTCCAAGTTTTTATATAAGAGCATGACAGTTTCATAAAACAAATTTTGACTTTTTAAATTGTATGTTATCTGCAGTTGTGTTATAAGAAAATTCTGCTTTTTAAGTTACATATAATTTTGTGATTAAAAACATGTAAACATGACAGTTTTTAAAAATCATGGGTCTTTAGTTATTCCAACTCTTCAATGGTTATTTGACTCTTTACATCAATATATTAAGTTGATATAGTTTCTTCATTGTGGATATTAAAATTAATACTGGAAAGTTACACATAAAATGGTAATTATGTCTATGTTTATGACTATATTTATTTTATTCTTAAGTGTTGTGGTATTTTTTATTTCATTAATCATACTCACCAAATATTTTTTCAATCTTAGAAATCTATCCAGAGAACAATTATATTTTGATTTAATTCATTATTCTTGCCTATTTGCTGTTTCATTATTTCAGCTTTATCTAAATGCATTCCTTCCTTCTGATTTATTTGTTTCATTCTGGTTTTACTTTATTTTCTAGATTTTAAGTTAACTGAAATCTTAGATAATATCATTATTTCTTTGTTAATTATAAGAGCACTTAAAATGCTACCACCACCTTGCTTCCTTTCTGTAGGAAAATTTAGTCCACAGACAATTATTCTGATGTCTCTTTAATTTATTTTATCTTATATTAATATTTACTACATACATTTGTATTTATTTCTCCTTCTTTCTACTTATATTTTTCTGGACTCATCAAAATTCTTTTTGTTCTCTTACATTCCCTACCTCACTGTCAGAAGTCATGTATTAACTCGCATGTTTTTATTTTTATATTAATATTAAATAACAATTATGAATTGAAATATTTTACATCATCTCTTGCCTAGCATTCAGGAGAGTAAAGTCCATCATTTTCTCTTTCTACAGACATCTATGGAGAAGTCTTACATATATTTCAAGTTTCACTAACATTTCTTTTGCTGTTTTTACTAGGAAAAAGTGAGAAAGAGAGTGAACACGAATATACAAATGATCTTGGTTTCTTTTAAATGGTAATTAAAATTTTTTTAAACTTTAAGTGTTGTTTTAAATAATTTTTAAAATAAATGCTTTACCATAAAATACATTATAGCACATGGGGTAGTTGTTCATTGACAAACCAAGTAATCATTCCTTCCTTCCTTCCTTCATTCATTCTACAATACATATTCAAAACTAATCATGCACATTGCTAGACAGATTGTAAAGACACAAAACTAAAAACTAAGTCTTTCCCTGGTCCCTGACTAGGAAAGCAACACAGAATTAATGTGGACTAAATTTTAGTAAGTTAAAAGGGATAGGTTTCTTTTTTAAGTTTTATATTTAATACATGGAAGATCTGAGAAAGGGGAGATGACTGCAAAAAGATTATATTCAAGAAGTATAGAATTAATGAGATTTGTCTGTGATAAGGTTCTAGGGTAAAGCATCAATGTTTCACAAAATAATATGAATCTAGATAAAAGGGTGGGGGTGTTTGGGATTTATGAAGAAAAGTAGGAGAAAGGCTGCAGGACACAGTGGAGACAGATCACAAAGGGACCAGATGCCAGGTACAGGACTCCTAGGAATTTTTTAACAAATGGCTACCCTGATACTAATTCCCTCTTATCTTTTAAAAGTTTTCTTTCACCTTTTCTAATTATTTTTCTATATCCAGTCCAACTGTACACACGTTTCTTCTTAAATATATTTTCTAATTTTTCCCTTTCTCTTCTTCCTATTGCTCTCCTATTCTAGCTTTCTTAAATACTCTTATCTATTATACTTTACCAGTTATAACTAAACTGTTTAACTTTTCACCCATCTTATATCTTTATATTATAAAGTATCTTTTTTACTAAATACAATGTACAGTGAGCCAACCATGAAACAAGATCACCTGCCTTCTCATCTCGGTTTTATCGTAACTTATACCAATTTAGAAAGCCACTAAATTATTTTATATACTTGCTTCCTTACCTTAAAACAGCAACTTGTTAAATAAAATAAAATTAATGATTATGCTTCGGAAGATGTAAGTTGTTGGTTTAGCAATGTAAATGACACTGTTTTCTCAAATTTCCAAAGTTTAAAACAGATTCTTTCCAACACAGATTTCTGAGCCTGTCTATTCTTTCAATAGTTCTTTCAGCTGTTCCTATTTCAAATACTGATGCTGCCAATTTTGTTTTGTTTCTAATAATCCCTCATCCTATTAATCATATCAATGTGCTATCAATATCTTCTAGTCTTCACACATTATCCTAAGATGGGTTAATTTTCCACCTGTTTCTCTGCATTGCCAGCATAGTATCTCTCTGAGTCCAAAAGATCACACCTGTGCAATTTGGAGTGCATCCAATAAACTGTAGAATTTTAAATTACATTATTTCTCCTTTTGATATAGTATCAGCGAAGTCAAATAGTCTATTCTATTGATTTTTCAACCCAGTTTTTACATTTAATTCCCCATAACATTTTTCTTTCCATGGCTTAATCAATTCTGCTAAGTATATTGTTTTTAAAAATAATGTATATTTTCTAACTGATGAGTTTTCCCTCACAGTTCACATTTTTGCAATTTTAAAGCAACAGTAGACCCATTATTACAAATTCTAACAAACTGGATTAGATTGTTAATCAGGGTGCGCTTGTGTGTGTATTAATTATAAGATATAGTAGGCTTTTTAACTATGAGAAATTAAGTAAAACACATTGAAAGAAACTTTAATGTCTCAAAGCTGTTTTATATAGTCTTTCTTTAAAAAGGTATTCTTATGAATTACAAGTTTAGTTTAAAATATGCTGAAAAAGTATTACTAAACTTGGCACAATAATACAATGATATACTTTATCTCCCGAAATTTATATATTTTTACTGAACCACTAAATATACCTGATGGAATGACATAAATTAAAGCCTTAAAGCATAAAACATTACAAGTGGAAAAGATCCAAGAGGTAATTAATTTTAATCACTTTACTTTATAAATGATAGTATTTGTGCACAGATGGACTTATAGGTTATCCAATATTATATTTCTGGTCATTTTTTTGTAGTCTCCAAAGTTCTAGAGTGGTGACATTTCAAATACATACCTCTCTACCTCTTTTCTCTAAACTTTTTAATGAATATAAAGATATTTATAGTTTTGTTCATCTTGTATCCAATTTTCCCTTCATTGATAACATTGGATAAACTGACTGATCATCACCTGCTAAATCCAATCTGCTTATTTCATGTCTTTTACTAAATAACTTTTCCTTTCAATACATTTCAACTACTTTAGAAAACTGAAACTCTAATGACAAACAGAAAAATGAAACCCAGCAACCCACAGACCATGATCATAATAAAAAGAGAGAAAATTGAGAGAGCTGAGATTTAATAACAACATATCTAGTTTTGATTCATGTGCCTATCAGGAAATTATATGGACAAAGTCTACTTGCTGTAATTATGATAACAAGCTACTAGTATATTCATTTTAGTCATTCTTTCATTTTCAAATATGACCTATTTTCAGTACAATAGAAATAATTTTCTTTACTGAAATCAGATCTCACCTTTGACTTGTCCCAATACAGAAAAAGCCAGATATATTGTATACCTCAGATTGTGGAACCCTCAGATTCTCACAATTATATAAGGCTGATTTCTATTGTTATGAGTAGAAACCAAGAAATGGTAAACAGGGTACTCGTAAAAGGTACTTGGTGATCACTTGGTGCAAAGAAGAAAAGGTTCAAATGTTATGTCATCTTAAGGGGCTAAAGTGTGTACGTGAGTGGTGTTTCTAAACACTCCAGTTCTGTGTTTTTCCCCTCTAAGAGGACACATTTTCTCTTTGGCTCTGGAAAATTTCTTTAGATTAGGGTTCACCAAGAACAAGTGCGTTAGGCAATGGCATGTTCTTTCTAGTTCATGGTAAATTGTGGGGAAAAAAAGAAAAAATACTGAGGTTTTTATGAAGCAAAATATATTTAATTTAAAGGACTTTTTCAAGAAATTATCCTTACTACCTTGATGGTACTGAAATGTCCCTTTTCAAATGTCTTTTCCTAGGAAACTAAAGTTAGTTGATTGATGTCTGTCACTTGACTTCAAATTTTACAGATGACTATTATAACAACAGCCACAAAAAGATCCATTATTCTAGATTATTGTAAACTTGTATCTCTAAATAACAATAATAATGTGGCTGGCAGGATTTGTAGAGGTTCTGTGTAAATATTTTGTGCAAGAGTCCTGGCTATATAAATAATTTGAATAATGAAAATCAGTGTGCATGTAGCATTCTAACAGTCCAATTTTAAGAGATTACACCAAAAAGTGATACACATATGAACAAGGTGCACTTTTGTGAACTAAGGCTTGAATATTGGTTTCAAAAATGACTCCACATAGCCATGAGGCCTAAAAATTCTTGGGGCATTTGGTTAACCACTACCTGTGGTGGTGCTATGGCTTGAAACTTTGCGTCCCTTACTCCAATTCATATGTTGGAATTCTACCCCTCAAAGGTGATGGTATTAATAGGTAGGCCTTTGAGAGGTGATTAGGTCACGAGGGTGAAGTCTAGCTGCCTCTGCACATGTGGATATAATGAGAAGTTTGCCACCCAGAAGAAGGCTTTTACCTGATCATGAGGGCACCCTGACCTAGGACTTTCAGCTTCCAGAACTGTGAATAGTAAATTTCTGCTATTTATAAGCCACCCAGTCTGTGATATCTTATTATAGTAGCTCAGAGGAACTAAGACAGGTAGGGTGGTAGGAATGAAGAGAGGAAGGAAGTAGAACTAGTACAAGTCCAGGACACCCTGTTATGACAGTATTATCATCCTGGGCTAATGTCAGGTACCAAAGGATAACTTGGAACATTTTGAAGACAGCATTTCTAGTGATCATGACCCACAGGGGAGTCTGGGCTATGGGCACTTTTCATGGGTGGCACTGCTGACTAGTCCCAGGTACCAAAGTAGATCTAGAAAATTTAAAGGAAAGTGATTCACAGAGCAGGGGCTCAGATTTAAGCAGGTAGGTGCAGAAATGATACAGGAATTACTATAATATTATCTCTATTTTCCAGATAAGACACAATCTCTCATAGGGTGCCCACCAGCCAAACAGATAATTCATTGTCTAACAGATAGGAACCTTCTAGTAATTACTAAACAATTACACCTACACAATTCTTTCGTTCCTTGGCTCATTAAACACTAAAAAGGTGTGGACATTTTTTTTCTAATATTTCCAACAGTTTTAATCATCAACAAATTCTAAGTTCAGGCTCTCCTCTTCTGCTGCCTAAAATATTTAAAAGAGAAAGATGTCAGAACGTAATTGTTGACTACTGCTTATTCTCTTTTAAGTATTAGAACTTAAAAAAGTAAGGCTTCTAGCAGATGTCTAAGCTTAAAACCTACTGTCCTACTTACTGCTCCTTAGAACTTTCATGCATTTACACTTTTACCATTTTATGATCAGTATTAGAGAAAAGTCATCCATATTTAAGAAATTGTACTTTCTCTTACTTCTGGAAGGCCTATCACATATAATGCGCAAAGATACCAAAAATGTATTTAAAATCATATAATTAAGTTTAGTTAGACACCTTGATAGAATGTTCATATACACACACATATATATCACACACACACACACACACACACACACACACACACACACACATATATATCATACTCTATTATCTCTCTAGAATATTTAAATATTAAGAACATTATTGAGATGAGCTTTTTATATCTTCTGCCTACTATATTATATGATAATAGAATTTATTAGTCACCATCAGTGCTTACCTATTTATGGCTTCATATCCTATTCTACATGGTTCAGGTGAATGTTATCTAAACTAAACTAATCTACTGCCAGTGGTTTCCTAGACTTTAAACTCTCCTTTTTGCAATTCTACTTACTCTCCTACACATTATGCTGCTAAAACACCATGTTCATCATACTATCTGCCAATTTGACTCTTCATTGAGTCTCTATTTTCCATAAGATGAATTCCCAAAATTCTGAGCCTCTAGCTCCAATTTAGCTTCCCAATAGCAATCCTATACTCCATATAGTTTGGCATACTGGTATTTAGCTGTCTCCTAGGCATGTCTTCATCTTTTTGATAGCCATAGAAATGTATATTTGCCACATTCTTGGCCAGCCAAACTAAACCCATCATTTAAGGTCAAGTTCCACTTGTTACTTATGAAATACAATGTCCTATTACTGAGCACAGATTTTATGTTTTACAAAGTATTTTCACACACAACATCAATTAATGAATTTTAATTGAGCTGATATAAATAGACACTTTACAGATAAAGAATCTGAAGCTCAAAGAAGTCTTCTCTAACCACTTCAGTTTATATCGCTCCCTCGTCTAACACCAATGACAAGAGGTTTGTTATGTTTATTGGTACAACCTTTTGCCAATGGTTGTAATTACTCTTTCATATCTCTAAATTATTTTCTAAAATATTCATTCATCCATTCATTCAATACCCATTTACTGAGATCTTATGATGTGCCAGGAAGATTATTGCTGGTATTTCTAACTAGATGGTAAGATTCTTCATGTCAGGGACCACAATGTTTTATCTCTCTAACAGTGCCTAATATGGGCAATATGCAACAAACATTTAAAGAATAAAGCATAAGTAAACCATTGCTTCATTAGGATAATTACACTTTATAATAAAAACTATACAGGTAACCCCTGTATAACACAGTTGTCAGGTTCCTAAAATGCCATGTCATGGTAGTCTGTGTTATATGAAACAAAAAACTAGTATAAAAAAGGGGTAAGATTCCAAAAATTTAAAAAAAAAAACATAATATTGTATTTTTATAATTTAGGGAAATGCCTTTATTAAAGCAATTTTCACCAAAAGTATAACATATTAATATGTATAGTTCAGGGCTACAAATTAATTCACAAAAATAAAAAACATAATAAGCATTTATTTTAAAAAGTTGAATAATCCTCACTTGAAAAATTTTAATCTATGTATAATGGAGTAGAAAGAAAAATACAAAGTTTTAAAATGTATGGACTTAATACTCCATGATCAAAACGGATTTAAAATTCTAATAAATTTCAAATTCTGCAGTCAAATTTGATACAACATCTACTCTCGAATGAAAAATTTCAAATAAGACACATCTTGCTCTTAAAAGCTCTTGTTACTTTCTGTGTTGTTTGGAGATTTCTCTAATTCTCAAACCGTGTTAGAATCAAACTTTGTTCTAGTATGTCCTCTTGTATGAGGGTTCCCCCAACTCTAGAACCGAGTTAGAGTGAAACCATATTACAGAAGTGCCCTATTATACAGGGTTGTACTAACTAATACTCTGGACTTCTGATGTCAACCCACAACTAGCTTACGTGCACTTTATATAATCTAGTTTTCAAGTGTACAGTAAATGAAAAATACAAAACAAAAATACCAAACTCTTACTGGACTTATCACCACAAGTGATTAGCCGTAGGGTGTCATTACTGTTAGCACTAATGACAATTTTTTTGGCCCTAAAATAATTATGCTGAATATTCAGCATCTTTTGGGAAGCCTAATTGAGGGAAAATGAAATACTAAGCTTCTGTGCTGTACAATTGCAGTTATTAAGATGTGAAACTGCTGTCATTAGTGTCTCGTTTGAACATCAGTAGAAGGAACCTTTGTATGAGTGTGTGTCTGTGTTATTTAAACACCTTGCTCTGGATACAAAGTAAGTTGAAATTTAGCTTTGGGATTCTCTACGCTCAGAAATAGTAAGCATTTTATCTACCAGTATAGAATAAAAGGATATTTCTGACTGGGCTGCTCATAGATCAACAACTTGGTGAACAGAGAAATCTAAATCCTGAAATCTGTTCAAGTATGAGGAGCAATGACAGTCATTAGCCCTGTATTTGAAGATGAGGTCTGTGACAATGCTCTTTTCTTTATGCAGGAGGTTGCTGTAAGAATCAACGTGTGACCCCAGATCTCTCCACAGAGTACACGTGAGGTTTGTTCTTTGGTTAGTGCGTGTGACCAATACTTGCAAGGCCTTTGCTGCTTTCAACTTTGTATGTTTGCCACAGAAAAGACTTGACCTTTGCTACAAAGCAATAAGGACTAGATTTGCTACTATTTTTGCTTCCCTAAAGCTCTGGCTAGAACTTTTAGGTGATGAATTCTATCACAAGGTTTCCCCTTAACTGGTTTCTTTCAATATCCAGTGCTTCAAGATTTCAGAAATCCTATTATATAAGTAATATAATTTGCCATGTTAAACATTTGGTTCATTCAGTTATAGTTCCTCAGAGGCAATTATGAGAAGTAAAGCATGTTCAAAAAATCTTGGTTTTTTTAAGTGTAAAAGAGGGGCTGCATGATTTTTAATTTGAATGGACCTCAGGCACAAAACAGAGGTCCCTCTTGATGTAAAAGACTATGAAATTTTTATTTCACTTTTAGGATCTCTGCTCCATTAGGGACTTCTTTTCCTAAGTGCCCTACAGTAAATTGAGTTAAGTCTAGGAAGACTCAATATCATAAATTTTTAAAATTATTATAAAAAGGAAGGAATATCACTTTACAAACCGTTCCTTTTAGTGCTGAAGCTCTGCATGAAATAGAATGCTTCCCTGCCCAATGTAAGTAAAAAGAACCAACTTTCAGGATACTCATATTCTAGATTCTTATACAATATATAACAGCTGCTGCCGGGAAAGTTGCTGTTTCTGACTTCTTTGGCCTAGACGGCCTTGAAGAGCCAACTCGGTGCAGTGGTTAATTTTACGTGTCAACTTGACTGGTCGTGGGGTGCTCAGACTAAACATTACTTCTGGATGTGGCTGTGAGAAAGTTTCCAGATAGATTAGTATTTGAATTGGTGGACTAAGGAAAGCAGATTGCCTTTCCACATGTGGGTGGGCATTATCCAAAAAGCCTGAATGGAAAATAGGTGAAAAAAGTAGGATTTCACCCTTTGTCCTCCTACCTCCCTACTTGAGATTGAATATTCATCATCTTTGGCCTTTGAATGGGGATTTACATCATCACTTCTTTTGGTTCTCAAACCTTTGGACTAGGATTGGAATTATAGCTCCAGCATCAATTTTTCTGCTTGCATATGGCAGATCCTGGAATTTCTCAGACTCTATAATTGAATGAGACAATCCTTCGCAATAAATCTCCATATATACGCATATGCATATATGTGTGTATACTGTATATATTAACATAATATGCACATATGTATATGTGTATTTATATTTACATATAAATCTATCTATATTATATAAATACTGGTATCTACGTCTATATCCAACTGTTTCTTTTTCTTTAGACACCTAACTACTAATATACTTGGATTCTGCCTATGGGAGCAGTGGTCAAATACAGATCATTACTAAAGGATAGAGTTTCCCCACAGAGCAGTGCATGTGTATCTCATTCAGTTATCACTGAGATCCAAAAACTCTCCATATCTTTTTGAAGGATCAGAACCTTTAGATGGGAGCTAATACAGGTAAGCCATGATCAGGAAGAGATGAGAGTATGGGTCAGGGCTTCTTTCTTCATTCACTGCATTTGATAAATAGGTGTCTTTTCCTCCAACTCCCACCCTCTTTTTTTAAGAGTTTGGTGTTTAACATTCAATTATTTTTAACAATGTAGGTCGGTAAGTGTATTAGCTTTCTATTGTTTTTCAAGAGATACGAATGTGAGCAAATAGGGAAATCCTATTGAATTTTTAAAATTTTATCAGGACTTACAAAGGGGCACATATTTTTTGTGATCTTTTTCCAAGACAAGTGAATCAAACAGCCAGGCAGCATATCATCAAATGAAATGTGGCTTCACATGGAGGATTAGTAGCTACTATTTTTTTTCGAGAAATGAGCATCAGTTAAAAGGCACAGACACCTTTGTCCATTTCACATAAGAACAAGAGTGTTAATCTATGAGTATTGGGCATCCTCCAGAGAAAGATAAATTATTACAAGATCTCTATGGAAAGTTTCCTAAATATTCCCCATAATACCATTCATGAAATATGTGAATCTTATTTAAAAGATTAGAGTTTTTTAGAGATCATTTTTGACTGATATGAAAAAGTAAAACATTGTTTCTACCTTTTAGGGGATTAACTTTAGATTTTCATGCTCCAATATGTCTGCCTAGAACTGTGAGGGAAACAATTGACTGTTTGACATGTAGAAAGGTATTATGGCTTCTAGGTAAAACTGAAGACAACCATACTTATCACAATTACCTTTCCAGATTTTAGAACATTTCTGGAGGCATTGAAAGGTGTCAATTTAGTGTTAGTGTGTTCCTCTGCTTACAAAATCTTTGTCACATACTGAAAGAAAATTACAATTAAATTGTAATTAGAAATATTTCTATATCTGAGAGATAACTCCTCAAATTATAGTTTGCCTTCTTTTACTTATGTTATTCATTTATTAATTTACTTATTTTATTTTGATATTGGTTTGTACAGATATAGTTCATCTTCAGTGTGAACTTCTAGAATTAAACTTTTTGTTTACTTGAAATTTTAACTTACTGTTTCTCACTGCTAACTACCTTACACTTCTTCAACCTGGTAGTCACTATTGTGGTGGTGGTAGGGGGGAACATTCTTACCGGGTAAATAGCATTTCTAACTCCTAAAAGAGTGAAACAAAAACTATAATTATTAGATTTTATTTTAGTCCTTAGTTTTACACTGCACAAGATCCAATTATTTGCCAAGCTGTTAACATAATGCAAAGTGGATTATGTGTGTTTCATCTGATTTCTTTGCTTACCTTACACTTATCATGCCTACAATTCATGAAATAAACAAACAAATAAATAAACAAACCAAAAAACAAATAATAAATAGAACATTGGAGAAAATAAGTCTTCATTTTACTAAAGTAATGTCTATTATTAATAATTGCATATGCCACACAATAACACTTTGTATGAAGGTGCTTTAACACATGAACTAACTACAGCTAGTATTGTTTCTACACACTTGGAACTACATATGTCTTTCAATTTAATTCTCATGTAAACCTTCAGAATCAGTATTATTTACCCATTTCACACCTTGCCTGCATAGTAAATGGCAGAACTATAGTTTATACACCAGGTGTTCTAAAAAGATACTGCCTCTTACTATACCATAGAACGCTGTAGAAATTTATCTCTATTTTCTTCCACATTCCTTAAGTTTCCTTTTTTAGTTTAGTATTCCTAATTGGTTAGGTCAATACTTCTGGTTTTATCTTGTTGTTTTTATGTTTTACTTGTGTGCAAGTGTGTGTGTGTGTGTGTGCATGTGCTTAATTTGTTAGCATGTTCTTTAGAGTTAAGTATAGATTTCTACTAAATATGGCAAATTATTCTCAAGTCATTTATACCTTTAGCCCTAGATAAGATACTTCTCAGAATAAATTATTCTTTTTCTGTATCACACCTTTTATTATTCTTTGGTATGAGATTATTTGGCTTTTTATTTTGTTGACCTTTTTGTTAAATCATCTTACAAGGTCTGACAATTAAGTTCACAAACTTATCATCATGATCTTACATTGGCACCACTATGCAAACAACTCAGTAAGGTTTCATAATCTGGGTATATCTGTGTCTCACAGCTGTGTTCATTTCAATGTGTGGCTGTGACCTGCTGAATGGCATTCATTATTGTTGCGTATTTTTGTGTATTGTTGCAAGAATGTTGGAGCTTGAATTAGAGCAATAAACAAACATTAAATTTCTTGTTAAACTTGGCAAGAGTAGAAGTGAAATCAGACATGTTAGTCCAAATTTATGGGAATAATACCATGAAGAAAATGGTAGTGTAAAAATGGATTTAACATTTTTCTGAGGGGAGAGAAAGCATCACTGATGAAGAGAGGTGAGGATGGCCAGAAATGAGCAAAACTGATAAAAACATGGCAAAAATTCATTGAATTTTATGTCAAAATCATCAGCTGACTGTGAGAAGCATAGAAGATCAAATATAAATAAAGAAAGAGTTATGAAAATTTCAACTGAATATCTTGGCATGAGAAAGGTTTGTACAAAAATGATCCCAAAGAAATTCACTAGTGAACAAAAGCAAAGGAGAGTTGAAGTTTGCCAAGACCTTTTAGAGAGGCAAGACCATGTTTTGTGCCCTGTTATCACTGGTGATGAAACATGGGTGTACCAATATGAACCTCAAACAAAGCTTGAAAAATGCATTGTGGAACTCAGCTAATTCTCCACGATCAAAAATCTCCATCAGTGCAAATCAAGAGTCGAAACAATGTTGCTAACCTTTTTTGATCTCAGGGGAATTGTTCATTATGTATTCATACCAACTGGACAAATAGTCAACCAATTTTACTCTTTGGAAATGCTGAAAAGGCTGTGTGAAAAAGAGAAAAATGACCGGAACTTTTCCTCAACAACTCATGGCTCTTGCATCATGATAATGCACCAACTCATACCACATTGTCTGTGAGGGACTTTTTAGCCAATAAACAAACAACTGTATTGGAACACCCTCCCTACTCACCTGATCTGACCCCCAATGACTTTTTTTTACTGAAAATAAAGGAAATATTGAAAGGAAGACATTTTAGTAATGTTCAGAACATCAAGGGTAGTAAGATGACAGCTCCGATGACCATTCCAGACAAATAATTCCAAAATTGCTTTGAAGGGTAGACTAGGCGCTGATGTCAGTGCATAGCTTTCTAAGATGTGTACTTAGAAAGTGATCATAGTGATATTCATTAATGAGGTATATAAAACTTTTTCTAGGGTGAGTTCATGAACTTAATTGTCATACTGTATGGTCATGTGAATAGTATAATAACACTTATCAAGAACTACTGGCCTAGAGAGCACTGTGAGCAGACTGGAGAAATTAATCATAATAAGGAGCTATGATCAGATAGACTGTATTTTAATGCTATTAAGAAATTACTCAAACAAGATTATTATGTGTTATTACCAAAAACCCAGACAGCTAAAATGTTGTCTTTGAGAACACCAACAGTGACTTTCTAATCATGGGCAGAGTGGTCTATAAATTGTACTCTCTTTAGAAGCCAATAAAGCTGAGGAAACTATCTAAAGGAATTGGGTTTAAGTGTGCTCTTTGAAGCTGACAGGGAATAATGTTCTAAGTGTGCCAAGGCTGAAAGGCTCTTACTCAAGGCTAAATTGGATATGGCCACAGTTAGCAGAGACCATTTATTATCACTTATGAACCTTTCAGGTTTTTCCAATGACACAGGGGTAACTACTATTTGGAAGAGAGAAAAAAAGTAAGTGATAAAAGATGAATAATGTAAGGAGACTAAAGAATGTTAACACTTTCATTTTTATGATTGCACTTGAAATTATAACGACTAAAAAGTCATGTGCAGTTTACTTGCTTTCATTTGTTTTATTTCTAAATTAATATTATACACAGTAAAGTCTCAGTTAACCGGCACTCATGGGTTTGGTAGATGTCAGATAAATGTAAATAGACTCTGTTAACCAGAATTCAATATTTTTGCCAGTTGCTTGAGAGTGCCAGTTGCTTGAGTTCTAGTTAACAGAAAGTCTACTGTATTTTAAACATATTTTCACAATATTTCTTTTCTTGAATTTATTTAAGGCAGAGGCAAAAACTGAGACAAGGGGGGCATTTGAGATGTTTTTAGAGAACATAATGTAAAGAATGAAAAACTGATATCTAAAGAAGCCAAATGACGTCTGTAAGACTACAGCAAATAAGGAACCAGATATTTTATTTAATCACTGACCCTCTACTCCATGTGTTCAACCATCTTATGCCCTAATACGACATTAATGAGAGTATAAAATTGACATGAGTTGAATTTTAGAAACATTTTAAAAGTATTTTGTTAATATGAGATTTAATGCAAACATATAATAAAGGCACTAACTATAACTCATAATATTTGAAACATATGATCAACAATGTCAACAAAGTTACTTGGGTGGGGTTCCCTGGTGGCCTAGTGGCTAAGCTTGGGTGCTGTCAACGCCATGGCCTGGGTTCGACTCCCAGCCAGGGAACCACCACAAAAAAAAATGTTACTTGGTATAATACACTGAAAAAGACTCTGAAGGACATACAAAAAAAATTACATAGTTTCTTCTCAAAACTGAAGGAAGTAGAGTTGTACAAAAATAAAATTGAAGTTTGTATACTCACAAGTCAACAAAATTGTAATAAGGTTTCTGTACATAAGTTTATCAGTTTAAACTTATTTTCACAGAAATTATAAAATTTGATTCTTACCATAGTCCTATATAGAATTTAGTACTATTATCTTCATTTTGCTTGACTACTGACTACAAATCTTGTGGCTTTTCAAATACATTTACCAAAATAAATAATACTATCTGATTTGTGTGTGGAATTTATGGATTACCAAGTATTTTTACAAATATGTTTTCATATAATCTACCAGTAAGGATCTACTTGGTAAGAACCCTATTATGATTCTCATTTAAGAGGAATGTCAAGAGTGTGTATATGCCTTAAGTTCTCAATGCTAGCAGGTTATTGTGTACACACTAAAACTCAAAACTTCAGACATTAAATCATACTGTCTCCCTTTGACATTGTGCTGCTGTGGATAGGCAGAGCAGAAAGAAAACAGTTTTTAAATAGTCGTTATAAAAGCTTTAAGAATATAGGCTTAAAATGTAATTAAATTGTATTAAAATTACTTGCTTTTATATTTTGTCTCTTTGTATTGATCTATGAAACTCCTTAAAGGTTCTATGTCTTAACTTGTTCCCAATGATTTGTGATTACTATTGGAATTTAGTTACACCTAATGTTGAAAATATTTAAAATAGGAGTTTGCATAGTTCCTAGAACTTGATTGGTCTACAAAAATATTTACTGAATAAAGAAATCACCTTAATAAGTAAAGCCTTACTAATATTGAAACAGGTCCATGCCACATGTCTCTACATATGATGCACTAAAAAGGACACATCGCTTCTGTGCCAGAAATGCATATCATAAATATAATCATGAGGAAACATCAGACAAATCCAAATTAAAGGACATTTTATAAAATAAATGGCTTTTTCTTTTCAAAATGTCAAGTTCCAAAAGGAAAGAAAAGCTGAAAAACTGATTCAGATTAAAGAAGGTTAACTAGACATGACAATTAAATATTGCACATAATCTTCAATTTGATCCTAGACTTTAAAAAAAAACTATAAAATATTATTAGGATAATTTTAACATTTAAATATAAACTCTGGGTTAGATAGTCATACTGTAACAATATCAAATTTACTAATTATGTTAACTGTGGCTATGTGAGAAAATGTTTTTGTTCTTAGAAATTTCACTTAAAATTATTTAGGGTTAAACAGCATGGTGTCTCAAACCTACTTTTAAATGGTTCAAAAAAGTGTGTGTGTGTGTGTGTGTGTGTGTGTGTGTAACAACTGCTGTATCTGGAAAAGGTTATAGTGGAGTTTCTTTTACTACTTAACAAGTCTTACAAGTTGTCCTAAAGTTTGAAATTTATCAAATTAAAAGATTAACCAAAAATAAATTTGCATTTCTCAAATTTGTCTCTTTCCTTCACCTTATATCCTGCAAGCCATTATAAAAAAGAATTCTAATAAGTACTGTCCTCCTGTTCATATTCTCTAAAACCTTGGAAATTACCTAATTAACAATAAGTAATACATAATCAATTAATTCTAAATTTTCATTTTTGCTTAAAACATAAAGTGATTAACCTATGACTATGAAAAAATTGTCAGATATTATTTTCTTAATCAGATGTCACTGTCATTATTCACATTTTTTATTTATAAAGCATCTGAGCTTTCTTTTCATCAACAATATCTGATGCTTTCATTTCAGATGCTCATTGGTAATTTTTACATTGGAATGTTTAGAACATGTTCACTAAAACCAGGTTGGAGCATTTGAAATTTGAGAAGAATAGCTAAAAAATTCCTTCACATTGATATGCGAGATTATAAAAACTTTACATATATCCTAACCTACATTATCAAAAATCAGCAAATACCATCTCCCTGCAGAGCTGCATTTAGCTAATGAATATTATGTTTTACACATTCCTGAATGTGTGTATTAAACAAATATTTTTGTGTGTTCATTTTACTGAGAACTGAAAATACAACGAGGTTGACAACAGAGTCTCATCCTTTAAAGATAGAACAAAATGAGAGTACGTAGAGTGTAGTTAATAGTAAATTAGAATATATAGCATAGAACAATGCTACAGTTGGAGAAAAGGCAAGATGAAATGGGAGCCCATGAGAGAATGACAACAATCCAAATAACAAGAGGTAAGTAAACTAAACTGATAATACAAAACTTAGGAGGAGTTAATGAAGTGGTCAGAAAGAATATATATATATCTGAGAATAAATATTTGGGAACCCATAGGTTATAAAAGAGTATGGGCAATTTCTGAGAATTTCAATTATGACTAGAGCGGGGGTGGAGGCGGATGTTAACGACCCTAATTCACCACGAGCCACGTGTGCTGGCTTGAGGAGCTTGGATCTTGAGGGCAATGGAGAGACTCTAAAAGTTTTGAGAAGCAGACAGGTGAGGTCAGATTTGCCTTTTGGAAAACTTCACTGAATACTAGTCATTCTGAACTTTTGGTTTTGAAGACATTTGAAATACAAAACCACAATCTCTTACTTGAAATGCTTGGGACTAGATATGATTTAGAATTCGGTATATGTTGGACTTCTAGAAACTTATTTGTCACTAAATAAGTTAAGATGAAAGGTTTGTTTGTCAAAAAAAAATTATTTTAGTATTGAGAATGAGGGTTGTGCACATATATTTAAAAGGTTAGAGACACACCTGAAGGCCGTATAAGTGTAAAAACCAAAATAAACATTTGAATAGCAATTAGAGGCTGACGTTAGAGTAGTACAATGACCATTTACAGTGACCAAAAAGCACCCACAGACTGAATTGGCTTTGTTAACCACCCTTTCTGTGTCACTGTTGAATAAACTCTTCTCCCACTTCATCAAAAGCAAATTGTTCACATGTAGATTATTTTCTGGTATAAATTCTACACTACACTACATCATGAGGAGAAATTTGCACCCCTTAGTTTTATGTAACCTACCCTGCTCAGCATCCCACCAAACTATTTTAACAGTTTATTTATAGAGCTCTAGCTAAAATAAAATTCACATATTCATTAAAATCTGATGACAAAGCCTATGAATAGTTTAAAATATACTCTATGTCTTAGCCTAACAGTTGAGAACCACTGGGGTAGAAAATGAATTGTTGGAAGGAATAAGATTTCATTTGAAAGAACTAGTTAGAAATAACCATTCAGTAGATCCAGAAACAGATGATGCTTGTCTTAACTGGGTTAACTGAAACAATCTCATTCTATTTGAAACACAGAAGGTTTCTGCCCAGTGTTAACATAGGGAAGAAGAAAAAAAGAAAGAAAGTCTTGATACCTTTCAGAGTTGTGTGTATAGCACTACCAATATAAGCACACTGTGGCAAGTTCACAAACCTAATTGTCAGATTTGGGCACAAATGACAGCTCTGATGGCCATTCCAGAAAAAGAGTTCCAAAAATTTCCTTGATGGTTGGACTAGGTGCTGGTATGACTGCATAGCTTCCCAAGGGGAGTGCTTTGAAGATGACCATAGTGATATTCAGCAATGAGGTATGTAGCACTTTTTGTAGGATGAGTTTGCGAAGTTGTCTGACCTCATCTATGTATACAAACAGTACTTATGTGCACATTTGTGCAGGTATGTTTGTGTATATGTTCTGCAAACTCTTTTTCTAGAATATAATTTAATTCAAAGGTAAAATTTCATGGATAGCAAGTCACCCATAGACCCTTTAGCATGAATACCCTTCAGCAATTAAAATTTAGCCACAGTTTCCTAAAATAAAGGCAGTGAGGTGATGCATTGCCTGGCTTATGGGGTGAGAAGGTCTCCAGAGGCCCTGTACTGCATTGCCCTGCCGTCTTACTAATTAATGCTTCCCGTACTTGTAAATGTCTTTAGCCAAAATAATTTCCTTTTAAGGTACTTTATAATCTCATTAGATTTCCCATTTGTGTTCAACTGTACCACAATAATGAGCAGGAAATGCTAGCACTGGTTTTCTCCAAAATGAGAACTAAGAAAAAAATATCTTTTATGGAACATTCAGTTCCCTTCCCCTTATAGCTCTGCTTCATAAATGAGAGTGTGCCAGGCATTTGCTATTCTCCTACTCAACTTTGTCCCATGGACATGAAGAATAGCTCAGTAAGACTGGTACATTATAAACTGGGTGCCCACACTTTAACCATAGGTGTCAGGACCTCTATGATACAATGATGTGAGAATCCAAAAAAGTGGGTCTGAACACTTATCACTAATATCAATATTTTGATATTACAATAACATTTTTTTCTGTTTCCTTTTAGAAGTATTCATTAGATATGTGTATTTGGTCCATGAAGAAAAATAATAAGGCCATATTTGTTAAAGATGTCAAATTTCCACCATCTCATGAGCCAAGAACAAATAATTTCTACAGTGGCTGATTCTACTCCACACTGGGGCTATCAAAGAGCAGTTTAGAACAATGTTTTGAAAACGTCAAGCATTCTTGCATATATGACTTAGTTTTTCTATGCTTGGCATTTTGTTTTGTTTAGTTGTTTGACTGCTCATTGTGAACTAACAGACAAATAAAATTTAATCTAATCCTCTAACCTCATCTGTTGCCTTAAAAAGTATACAATACTCTCATTCTTAAGTTTTCTGGCTAATGCACTTTCCCAGTATTTGGCACCTCAGTTTGAAAATTCTAAAATCTCAGGATCTCCAAGAAAAAGGTGAAAATTATTCACACAATAACTGTTAACCTATTTTTTGGCCTATTTAACTTTTTTAAAAAGTAATTAAATAATTTTCAAGTAAAAACTTTAACAATCATTAATTATCAGAGCATTAAAATTGCAATTGAGAACAAAATTTCAAAATATAGATCATGTGAGAATATTTTATACCAAGATATATACAGAATGCTTATCTATATTTCAAAAATGAATGTTTTAGTTGGCTTGGGCTGCCAGAACAAATTGCCATAGACTGGATGATTAAACAGCAAATATTTTTTTCTCTCAGTTCTGGGGGCTGGAAGTCTGAAATGAGGATATCAGATTGTTAGTAAGTGTCATTTTCCTGGTTTACGAGGAGCTTTCCTTTATCTATGTCCTCACATGGCAGAACAAGAGCTAACTAACTAGTTGTCTGGCCTCATCTTATAAGGACACCAATCCCATACTTGAGGGCTCTACCCTCATCACCTAATTAGATCCCAAAGTCTCCAAGTCCAAATACCATCCCACAGGAATTATGATTTCAATCTATGATCTTTGAGGGGACATATATATTCAATCCATTCCAATAAATATTCTTGATTTAGCCTTAAATCCTAATGACCTACATGTTTCTATTACTGAGGTGATTACATTGATTCTACTCATAATGTTAACTTATATGATTTTATGATTATTAATCACTCATCAGTACATGGATATCAGAGTTAATATGGAAAAAAAAGGAATTGAGCTATACAGACTTCAAATAGCTAAGGCCAAATCCAAGGAGAAATAATAGACATTTTTTTAGCTTAATAACTTCCTTTCTTAATTACAATGATTCAAAGGTTTTTTTTTTTTGTATTTGTGTGTGTGTGTGTGTGTGTGTGTGTGTCTAGATATTGATAGAAATAAATATATCTGTGGTTTGTATGTATTTGTGCACATGTATATTTATTTGTGTATGTGGGTATATATGTATGTTTGTTCTATTTGCCCTCGAGAAAAATAAACATTTCATTCTGGTGGTTCCTTTTTAACATTAACTGTGATTTTTGCTCTTGGCCAAATTAAATTGCAACTTATTCAGAGAATGGAATCGTGATTTTACAGAATTTTGAAGGTGAACATCTCATTCATATGCATAAAAGAATCTAGTCGTTATCAAACATTGGTTTCATTACCATTATACCACTCTTTACTTCAGAAATAATTTCCAAGTCAGAGACATGTCTGATGATATAGTTTTATAAGGCATATGTTCACAGGAAAATAATTTACATCAAAATGCCCTTTCAGTTTTTCCGTATAAAGCAGTCTCTGGTTTAAAACTATGCCAACATGACTGACCCATGAATGTTTCTTGTAGAACAGCATGTTGATCACAGTAAACATTTATTCTGAAACTGTGTAAGTAAAACTTTCAGAAGTCAAACACTAATAACTACTTTAGTCAACAACGGGCTTTGTGTAAATGGATCTTAGCCCAAAGGAGCATGTGAGACTCTGCTGATGGTGTTTGTGTGGATGAGGTGGAAGGGAGTATTGTTTTTGTATGATGTTCTTCCAAGCTACTTAAAAATAAAAGTGAATAAATAATTTGTTTGCTTTTATAAAGAATTAATATTTCATGTCTGCAGAGATGAAATCTATCTGAAACTGTTGTAAGCATATGAACCCAAAATGAATTCACACAATTAGTTTGAAAATTATGAAATTGGGTCTCTATTTTCTCATTCACTTTTGATGCAGTTAAGATCCTAAAGTTCCCAGGGGAAATGTTAACACAGTGAGCAACCAGAACTAGTTGTATTTATTTTCCTATAGCATCTTAGCTCACCGATATTCAGCTACACCTGTGGTTTCCAATGCATGAGTTAAGCAAGTATGTCTTTTCTGAGGATACTGATGGCTTTTATTTTTGAAAGGACATTATATTAACTAATTTCTTGACATCTTACACATCATTTTAGTTATAATTTTGACAGAAGTGAATGAGGAATCACTAAGAAGAGAAAATCATGAAAAAATTCTGAACCATTATGTTCATTTCATTCTCCTGAGGTTTTTTTGTGAAAGAATTTAAATTATTTTATTTTTAATAATAGTCTATGTATAACAAAACTAAATCTATTTATTTGTAGTATAGAAGGCCATGACTCAGATGAAAATGTTTTGAAGACATGTGGTCCCACTAACCAAATATGTTAATGGTTTTAGCCACTCCTCATTTTGATACCACTCTCAGTTGCTCTATTTCCACTGGGCTCCATGTGTGTATGTCACACAGGGTAATGATAGCACATCCAGGTCTTGAAAAGCCTGCTCATACATGAACCATGACCTGAAATAGGATGGGGGTGACTGAAAGGATGAACATATGTACCTGATGAGACTTTAGGCAGTATCATTTAAGAAATTATAGTAAACTCAGTGAGTGTGAGTAAAATTGACTGTACGGACCTTTGTGGTGATATGTGTTGATTCTAGTCAACGGTCAGTCCAGGTGGGAGGGAGATAGTTCAGGAATGCGTAACTTACAGTATCTCTGTGCCAACTCTTCTCTTCATTCAAGAATTTGTAAACATTACTATAATAGTACATGAAATTAAAATTATTTCATAATTCAAATGTCAATTTCCCTTATGTGATTGCTAATATAATGAGTCATGATTTTCTGGCTCATTCTAGATATTACATCAAATTTATAAATATCTACTATGTTCATATACTTCTTACAATCATTTTAATTTGTCCCATAGTTTCTATAATACAACAGTCTTTTAAGGATACTTTAGAACATAAAAAAATTGTACAGAATAGATAGTCCAGAAATAAACTCATGCATATATGGTCAATTAATTTACAACAAAGAAGCCAAGAATATACAATGGAAAAAAAACAGCCTTTTCAATGAATTGTACTGAGAAAACTGAATGGTCACAAGCAAAATATTGAAAATATATCCTTACCTTATACCATACACAAAAATCTACTCAAAATGAATAAAGATTTGAGCATAAGACCTGAAACCATAAAAATTCTAGAAGAAAGCATAGGGAATCAGCCCCTTGACACTGGTCTTGACAACAATGTTTTGGATTTGCTACCAAAACAAAGGGTATAGGCTGCTTCCTGCTCTTGGTTCAGCCTGCTCCATCATCTCAGAGTGTACTTTAACTTTTCTATAATAAACTTTAACTGTTTTATATTTTCAAAAAAATAAAGGGAACAAAAACAATAAACCAGTTAGACTACATTAAACTAAAAAGATTCTTCATAGCAAAGGAAATTGTCAACAAAACAAAAGGCAACCTATGGCATGAGAACAAATATCTGCAAAGCATATATACAATAAGTGGTTAATATTTAAAATATATAAGAACACATACAGCTCAATAGCAAAACTCCATAAAACTCAATAAAAAAATGGGCAATCATCAGAGAAATGCAACTCAAAACTGCAATGAAATATCGTCTCACACCTGTTAGGCTGTCCGTAATAAATAAGACAGGAGATAACAAACACTGACAAGAAAGTGAAGTAAAAAGAATGCTGGCTCACTATTGCTGGGAATATAAACAGGTACAACCACAATGGAAAAAAGTCTAAAGGCATGTTAAAAAATTTAAAAATAAAACTACCATATAATCCAGTAATTCTACTTTGGGGTTTATATGCAAAGAGAGAAAAAAAGGATATAAAAAAGGTATTTGTAGAAAATATTAATATTATGAAGAGCTGGTTCTTTGAGAAAGTCAACAAAATTGACAAACCCCTGGCTAGACTAATCAAAGGATGAAAGGAAAGGACACGAATGTCCAAAATTAAAAATGAAAGGGGAGAAATTACCCCTGATACCACAGAAATACAAAGGATTATAAGAAAATATTATGAAGGACTTTATGCCACTAAATTTAACAACCTAGAAGAAATGGACAAATTTCTAGAAACTTACAGCCTACCTAGACTGAACCAAGAAGAACTGGATAATCTAAATAGACCAATCAATAGCAAAGAGATTGAAATGACTATCCATAATCTCCCTAAATGCAAAAGCCCTGGACCAGATGGTCTCACCAAAGAGTTCTTCCAAGCATTCAAAGAGTTAACGTCTATCCTCCTCAGACTCCTTCAAAAAAGTGAAGAGGAAGCAATACTTCTTAACTCCTTCTATGAGGCCATTACCCTAATACCAAAGCCTGGCAAAGACAACACACAAAAAAGAAAACTATAGACCAATATCTCTGATGAACACAGATGCAAAAATCCTAAACAAAATATTAGCAAACAGAATACAACAATGCATCAAAAAGATCATACATCATGATCAAGTGGGATTCATCCCAGGAGCACAAGGATGGTTCAACATACGAAAATCAATCAATGTGATACACCACATAAACAAAATCAAAGATAAAGACCATATGGTCATTTCAATTGATGCAGAAAAAGCATTCGACAAGATACAGCATCCGTTTGTGATCGAAACACTAAATAAAATAGGTATAGAAGGAAAGTGTCTCAACATAAGAAAGGCCATATATGAA
>PVJL010003621.1:78642-152225 GCA_004026885.1 Lyroderma lyra
CATCATACTGAATGGGGAAAAGCTGAAACCTATTCCCCTAAAATCAGGAACAAGACAGGGATGCCCCCTGTCACCACTGTTATTTAATATAGTACTGGAAGTTCTAGCCACAGCAATCAGGCAAGAGAAAGGAATCAAAGGTATCCAAATTGGGAAAGAAGAGGTCAAATTGTCACTATTTGCAGATGACATGATCCTTCATATAAAAAATTGCAAACATTCCACCAGGAAACTATTAGAAACAATAAACAAATACATTAAAGTTGCAAGATACAAAATCAATGTACAAAAATCAACAACATTCATACATACAAACAATGCATCCTCAGAAAAAGAAATGAGGGAGTCAATTCCCTTTGCTATCACAACAAAAAGAATGAAATACCTGGAAATTAACTTAACAAAGAACATGACAGATATTTACATGTAAAACTATAAGACACTTTTGAAAGAAATTGGAACAGACTTTAAGGGGTGGAATAATATCCCCTGTTCATGGATAGGAAGACTTAACATTGTTAAAATGGCCATTCTGCTCAAAGCAATCTACAGATTTAATGCAATACCCATCAAAATCCCACAATCATAATTTTGTGAAATAGATAAAAGAATTATCAGATTTATATAAAACCATAAAAAACCTCAAATTGCCAAAGCAATACTACATAAAAAGAATAAGGCTGGTGGCATTACATCCCCTGACTTCTATTTATATTACAAAGCATCAATAGTCAAAATGGCTTGGTATTGGCAGAAGAACAGAAATATAGACCAATGGAACAGAACTGAAAACCCAGAAATAAACCCACAAATTTATGGGCAAATAATTTTCTATAAATGAGCCAAAAACATACAATAGGGAAAAAGACAACCTCTTTAGTAGGTGTTCCTGGGAAAACTGGAAAAACATATGCAAAAGAATGAACCTGAGCTGTGAACTCTCTCCATATACAAAAATTAACTCAAAATGGATTAAAGACCTTCATATCAGACCTGCAACAATAAACTGTATAGAAGAAAACAATGGTACTAAACTTATAGACCTAGGGCTCAAGGAAGACTTCACGAACCTGACCTCAAAGGCATGGAAGTAAAAGCAAAAATAAATGAATGGGACTATATCAAACTAAAAAGCTTCTGCACAGCAAAAGAAACCATCAACAAGGCAAAGAGACAGCCAACTGAATGGGAGAAAATATTCACAAACAACACATCAGATAAGGGTCTAATATCTAAAATATGTGAAGAACTAATAAGACTTAACAACAAAAATATAAACAACCCAATTGAAAAGTGGGCAGAAGAACTAAACAGACACTTCTCTCACCAAGAAATACAAATGGCCAGCAGACATATGAAAAAATGCTCATCCTCATTAGCTATCAGGGAAATGCAAATCAAAATCACAATGAGAGACAACCTCACACCTGTGAGAATGGCTGTTATCAACAAGACAAGGAATAACAAGTGCTGGGGAGGATGTGGAGAAAAAGGATCTCTGGTACACTGCTGGTGGGAGTGCAAACTGGTACAACCACTGTGGAAGGCAGTGTGGAGGTTCCTCAGAAAATTGGGAATGGAGCTACCATTTGACCCAGCAATCCCCCTTCTGGGGATCTACCCAAAGGACTTGAAAAACTTTGTCCGCAAAGACTTATGTACCCCAATGTTCATTGCAGTGCTGTTCACAGTGGCCAAAACATGGAAACAACCAAAGTGCCCTGCGACAGACAACTGGATAAAGAAGCTGTGGTACATACACACAATGGAATATTACTCAGCTGTAAGAAAAGATGAAATATTGCCATTTGCAACAAAATGGATGGACCTGGAGATCATCATGCTTAGTGAAATAAGCCAGACAGAAAAAACAAAGAACTGTATGACTTCACTCATATGCGGAATATAAAACTGAAAACAATAAAGAAAAAAGAAGTGAACAAACAAACAAATAACCCATGGACACAATCAATAGTTTAATGTTTATTTGGGGACGAGTGGGTCAGGGAAGGGAGAAAGGGGCGGGGGTGGGAGAGGAGGGGGGGAAGCTAAATATAAGGTGATGGAAAGAGAAGTCACATTAGGTGGTGAACTTATTATACATCAAGTTGACAATGCACTGTAGAATTGTATGCCTGAAACCTATGTAATCCTTGCTAACAGATGTCACCCCAATAAGTCTAACAATAAAAATGAATTTTTAAATAAAAAGGACAAAAAAAGACAAATACTGCATGATATAAATAAATTAAATTAATTGATTAAAAATTTAAATTTAAAAGGTTGAACTCACAAAAGCAGAAAGTAGAAAAATGGTTACCAGGGTCTGGGGCCTGTGGAAAATAAGGAGAGGTTGGTGAAAGGATACAAACTTTCAGTTATAAGATGAATAAAATTAGTGAATCTAATGTATCACCTAGTTACTCAGTTAACATTGTATTGTATAATTAAAATTTGCTAAGAGATTAGTATTTAATGTTCTCACACACACACACAAAAATGAAATGTAAATATGTGAGGTGAATGTGTTCATTAATTTGAGGGGAATCCTTTCATAATGTATGTACTTATCAAATTATGTTATATACTTTACATATCCTACAATTTGATTTGTCAATTATACTTCTGTGAAGAAGAAAAATTATAATTGGTGACAATACCAATACACATAACAAGGGGACAAATCAAAGAACAGCTCTTTTCAAAGTTATCTCTTGGGGAATAAGTGTTAATTGTCTGTAATATATTTAAAAAAGTATAGATTTGCATTTTGTGTTACTTGGGAAGTACTTGTGGAAATAATTTTGTAGAATGTTTATCGAATAATATATTGATAACATAAAACTATACTTTTAAGCTATATTGTAATTCTGAATTACTTTGTGTAAGGATTTTTATATATTCTTACCATTAAGTTTTAGGGGATTATTAATTTTTTAATAATAATATACATAGTATTTTACATATAATTTCAGAGAAATATAACTTGTAGATACAAGAAAGCTATAAAAATTAATAGAAGATATTTTTACTACCTCCTATTGATACATGTCTAAATTTCTATCAACAAAAGGTCAAGGAAACAGTTTTTAAATGCTAGGTAATACATTTCTTTGTAGAGTTTGAGAAGAGAATTTTCCATAGCTATTTATATCTTTCAGACACATGCACACATCTTTCTATCGCCTTTCTTCTACATTCTTGCTTTTCTTTTGACACCCCCTTTCATTTTTCTTTACTTTTCATTTTCTCCTCATTTATATCTCCATTAATGTTGCCATCTCTCTGTTTTCACCTATTTTTGGCATCCATCTATTTTAGTATCGTTCTTCTTTCTAAAGCCACATTCTTCTGTTAATTTTTTCTCTTGATTTCTTTTTCCTTAATCTATATCTTTTGTTACAGCATGGCTCAGCTTTATCCCTTTGCAAAAGAATCAGAGACAAATGAAAATAATGAGGGATGGAAAAGAGCTTTTAAGTTTATTAAGTAACCTTGAGATCTCTGATGGTACAGAATACATACATCCTGTAATCAAGATTTTACTTTAATGATTTATTGCAATTTGATTATGAACTTGCAAAATGAATGAAGTCTCAGAAAAGCCATGATTAAGGAGCAAATAAGTCAGCTGTCTAAAACAGAGTTATTTGAATTATAACATTCAAGTTATTTCGAAGCATACATTTCAATAAATTTGATTGTCACATTTTTTGCAAAAATACTCTGTGAAGTCATAAGTAAAAAAAGAAATTACTTATTTTACTAATTTCAACAACTTCCTATATTAACTCTGCCAATTTTGGTTTTCTGCTTTTCTTCACTAGTTTTTAGTGTGCTGCAATACCATATAGTTGATCATTCATTTCTAAGCAATAAGTTTGCATTAAAATTTAATTAAATAACTTTAAATTTTTTATATGGTTATGGTAAGAATTCAAGACAAATTTAATGAATAAAAATGGGGTTTTCATGTCTTTTAACTTCCTAAACGCAATATAATTTATAAATACTCTGTAATTAGGAAGCATCAATTTAAAAAATACTGGACAGAGAAAAATGTATCATGTTTACACAGTTTTCAAAATCTTTAAAAACACTTATTTTGATATTAATTGAAAGCAAAAATATTACAACATGAAAGTACTATACATTTCAATGCATTTTGAATGAATATCAATGTCATATGTTCCTTTTGGTAGTAATAGGAGGAGAACAAATAAACACTTTTATTTGCTATAATTCATTTTAAAGAATAAGACAGATATAAAATAATAAAAGAGTATATCCACACAGTGCAGTAACATCTTTATTTTCCACCAATAAATATTTTTGATGCCTAAATCTACATTTTTTTGAAATGGAGTTTTCTGATTATAATTTTACATATAAATTCCTCAATGTGTAAATATGTCATTGGAATTTTGAAATCGAGAAAGTATATAAAAATATAAAGGTTGAAATTTACAATCTAATCACATCTTGCCCTATATTGTACTGCTATATATTTTATTTCATAGTATTTAATACACTGTGTTATTTTGAGATACGAAATGTTTTCAGTAGCCAGAGTAATAGAAAGTATTGTCATGCATGGTTTTAGTGTGGTCACATCAACTTTTATTCATTGGGCCAAAATTTTGAAATTAATGTTCAGGCAATTCAGAAATGGAGATATTTATTTTACAATTTGCTAAAGTGAAGAAAAATAAAGCTAGAAACTTTAAAACATATGCTCCAAGCAGGACACAAAACTATGTTTTCTTTTTTAAATCCTGATTTTTAATGTACATTTTTTTAGACCGAATATTAATAAAAGTACAATTAACAAAATTAACCATACAATTTTGAATCCATTTTCAACATTTTTCTTCACTGACACTATTTTAATAATAAGTCTGAATTGTAGAGGAAATGTGACTCAACTACACAAAACATTCTATATTTGCTTAATTGACTTAAGGTTTTAGATAAAAAATATCTTTTGATAGGAACTAAAAGAATTAGTTTCAATATTATTATTATAATATACCAGGGATGCCAAAAAAATGTATACACATTGTAAGACAAGTTATCTATTAATTACTTTTCAAAGTTGATTTTAATTGTGGAAGCAATGTGTAGTATGACATTCACTCATAAGATGGCATTAAACAAATGTATGCTAATGTCACCTTGTGACAGTCAGGATAATCAAAGTAAATGGTAGAAGCACAGTTGTCATTTGAGGAGCACAAGACCATTTTGAAGTGGTATTTGAAATTTATAAATGTTGTGGAAGTATAACGACAATGGAGGCATGAGTACACAACAAAAACTCCAACACACCTAACAAGTGCATGCATTCGTGCTCGTTTGAGACACGTGGTACCAGCTACACTGACGGTACTTCGGGAAGAAATTGAAATGGTGTGCACAGTGCTACAAGTGGATACTTCAGTCACCATTGCTCAAGCAGTAGTTCACTTTAATCAGAAGTTTGAGCACCTCTTATAATTGCAAAAGTCAAATGTGACTTGTATTCATCTTTGGTTATCAGTATATATTAAGTATTACAATTTTAATACAGTTTTTTCCTTTCTTAAAATGTGTATACATTTTTGGCAGCCTTTGTGTTTGTGAAAAATGTATTCACAATCTGGCAAGTAAATGGGCTACATTTATTAAATGAAATACATGACTCATCCATTAGCACTCAAAGTATCATGATAGATCTGCACCATGCAGTCCATTTTGTTTTGTTTTGTTTTGTTTTAAATCCAAGAAGAGAATGTACTTACTGCTTCAGAAAAAGTATTTGTAAAGAATTCCTCCATCAATCTACTCATCTAACACCATTCACCTAGATGGACTTTTAGAATACTCTGAGAATGAATCTGTGAAAGCACTTTACACCAAAAAACCAATGCCCAATTGAAACCTTGAACAATAATCTGTATTACTACAAAATTAAGATGTATTTATTTTTCACAATTAAAAAAATTTTAAAAATGGAATACTACAAGTTCTGAAAATGATGGTGTAAACATTTTGAGTGATTCTACAGAAAATAATGATAGAACTGAACAAAAATAAAGGCAAAGGAAAACATAATAAAGACAATCAGAAACCAGGTAGACTTTATTCTTAAAAAAATTTCTAATGAATTGGGTTAAGAACAGAAAGATGTTGATTTTCTTTCTGGGGAGAACATACCATTTCCCCTAGTACTGGAAGTGGAGAAATGCAAACTTACTAGCTTTAGATGGCAGATATCAGAAGTGAGAACAACCAGGTCGCTAACAACATAATAAAGGAATGCTAAAAGTAAGACAGCCATATAAGGACTGAAATCCAAACACTGAGGGTAGTTGTTTTGTTTTGTTTTTTTCCTAACCACCTGATAAACACTGTAGATTCCAGAGAGTCTACAAAAATGTCAGTCAGAGATGAGGGGAACTAAGGATGGGAGAGTCCCCTTGAAAATAGAACTGTTTCTAGTAAGATCTCCAAGTTTACTATGTTTTTTTATTCAGAATCTTCCCCAAATGGCACAAAGGCCAACCAGCAGAGAATGGAAGTCTTACAGGCTGGGGGTGTCAGAGACAAAAGTTCAGTGATACTGAAATATCTGGAATTTCAGGACACTAGAAGTGAAAGAATCAGAGAGAATGAACTCCTAAAATGTGGACTATAATTTTTTTCTGTTTTCTAGCTATCTTGTTGACTTTCATATGATTTTAGTAAGAGCATATATGTATAGTCAGATGTTGCTGTAGTTATTTTTTTAACCATTAGAATAGTTTCTCTTTAAACTAATAAATTTAATGCTTTAAAATTTTGTGATTATTAATATATTAAATTTATCCTTATCTTTTTTGGGTGGTGTGCTCATTATGATGCATTTTCTTTGGTTATTTTTTTCTTTATGCTTTCTATTGAGTCTGTAAAGTTATTCTTTATTTTCTCTTTTCCTTATTATTGTAAAGGTTATAAGTAATATTTCTGTATTTTTAAGTATTGACCTTAAAATTTTAACAAAATATATACAAAAATCTAAAAAACTTAATTTCTACATCTTCCAAACAAACCTGATAATCCTCAATAAGCATATTACTGTTGTCTACCATATAATTTCATCTTTCTTTCTACTTCAATAATAGTTCCACCTTTACTGCTACTTCAAAGAGTTTCTATTATTATTTTATCATCATTACTTTTTATTATAAGGACTTTGTCCACAAATTTGCCATTTCATCTTGCATACTAACCTTCCTTTTGAGTTTAATTTTCTTCTTCCTAAATAAAAACAATGTTTTCTTTTTCTGAAGATCTTCTAATGGTAAATTTTATTAGCCTTCAATAAAAAATGTTTTTAATTTGTCTTTACTTGAGGTAGATTATTTTTAGATGGGTGTACAGATTAAATTTAATAATATTTCCCTTGGGAGGAGGGACCAAGATGGCAGAATAGGTAAATGCTACACCTATTGAATCCCAGGACTACACCAAAATTACAAATAAATTACACAGCAATCAACCTCAAGAATCATCTGAAGACCAGCTGAACAGAACCCCTGCAACTAAGGATATAAAGAAGAGGCCATATTGAAACTGGTAGATGGGGCGGAGAC
This sequence comes from Lyroderma lyra, assembly GCA_004026885.1. Classification (NCBI taxonomy): domain Eukaryota; kingdom Metazoa; phylum Chordata; class Mammalia; order Chiroptera; family Megadermatidae; genus Lyroderma; species Lyroderma lyra. The sequence continues at coordinate 86,256 of PVJL010003621.1, forward strand.
ACAAAATGGGCTGATCCTAAATCCACAAACAGTGGTTGAACACTGGGAAGGACACCTCAGTGGCGGAGTTCTCCCTGAAGGTGGAAAGATCTCAGTCTCACATTGGGCTCTGCAGCCCACGGATCCTATGAAGGGAAGAGGTGTTCCCATAACATCCGTCAGTAAAAATCAGCAGTCTGCCTTCCCATCCCGGAGAGATAGAAGGCAGTTGGAAACACAAACACCCTCTTAAAAATCCTGCAAAAAGACTTGCTCACTTGCAAACACTCATTCTCTCTGGTGAAGGGGCAGCAGCTGGGGAGGCCCAGGGCCATGCAGGGAAAGACTGAGTTGTGTGGCTTTGATGTGAAGACTGGAGAGACTGGAGCTATTGTTGTCCCCATGTGGAGCCTGACATATGTGTAGCCTACAGAAGCGCAGCATCTTTTCAGTTGAGTCCTCGCTCAAAAGGCCAAGTCTGAGAACTGATTGGTCTGACGGAATCCATCGGTTCTCACCACCTTGGTGATGCTCTGAGTTCCTTTCCCCTGCACAGCCTGTGCTACATACATCACCAGGGGGCATTTTTGACTACGAGGCTCCAGGCCCCACCCCACAGGCCATAGAAACAATTTTGCAGAGACGGACAGGCTTCGGCAACCTGAAAGGCATTTGCTGGTGGGAGGTAACCGAGGACCTGCACCCGTAGTGTCCAACGGGAAGTTTTCTGGAACCTGAGGCGATGGGTGGTGGTGGTGATCTCAGGGCTTTTTTTGTGGGGTAGTCATGGGTACAGCATCCATGTAGGAGCCAAGATTGCATTAACTTTGCAGAAACCACTCCCCACACTCTCATGCTCCCTAGAATCCTGCTCCTCTTCCCCATCCGTTCTCACCTCAGAAATGCCTCGCTAGGAGCATCTAGGAAGCCAGCCCTGCCTTGCAAGCTGGGGGAATTTAACAGGGGCAGAAGGCCTGCAACAGCCAGGGCAGCTTTCGGTGGTAGACAGTGGTCCAAAACCTGCACCATAACCACATTGGGGCAGCTTTTGGGAATTTGAGAGCAAGAAGCAAACAGTGGCTAGCTGTGGTATTCTAAGGGTATTTTGCTTTTGATTCAATCTGCTACTCTGTGCCTTTTTATTGGTGAGTTTATTTTATTTAGATTTAGAGTGATGATAGATGTATAAGGATTTCCTATAGCCATTTTATCTTATGTTTTCTGGTTGCTTGGTGTCTCTATTTTTGCTTCACTTTTTTGTTTCTGTCTGTTATTTTAGGTTGGTGGTGGTCTATGATTTTTCTTCTGATTTCTTTTTATTTATGTTATTTGTCCTGTGTTTTTCTTTTTTTGGAGTGGTTACCATTATGTTTATGTAAAATAATGTTTTATAGGAAGAGTAGCCCTTTTTCTCAAACATGCTTCTTATTGTCATTTCTCTCTGGAAATTCAGACCTTTACTTACTTTCCTTTTATGTTTATTTATTTTGTTTTATTTTCATTTTTTGGTTGCTCTTGTTGTCACAGATTATCCCTATTTATTTTAACTTTTTGTTCCCGGTTAAATAGGCTCCTTCAGCATTTTCTGTAATGCAGGACTTTTGGTAGCAAATTCCCTCAGCTTCTGTATATCTTGAAAGGTTGTTATTCCTCCTTCATATCTAAAGGATAACTTTACTAGATAAATTATTCTTGGCTGGTAATTTTTCTTTTTCAATAATTTGAATATTTGATTCCACTCCTTCCTCACTTGCAGTGTTTCTGTTCAGAAGTCTGATGATGATATAATCGGTTTTCCTTCATAGGTTATTTCGTCTTTTTTTTTTTTTTTTTTGGCTGCGTTTAGAATTCTTACTTTGTCGTTAATTTTTGACAGCTTCAATGTAATGTGACTTTGAAAAGGACTATTCAAGTTCAGGTAGTTAAGTAGTCTATGTGTTTATTGAATTCAAGAGTCCAAATTTTTCCATAAGATTAGGAAGTTCTTGTCAACTATTTTTTTTAATAGATTCTGTGCCCTTCTCACTCTGTTCTTCAGGTAAACAAATTATTATGTTATTTTTCCTGATGGAATCAGATAGTTCTTATAGAGTTCTTTCATTTCTTTTAACTCTTAAGTCTCTCTCTTTTCTCATCTACATTATTTCCATATTTCTATCTTTGATATCACTAATTCTTTCCTCCATCTGGTCAGCTCTGCTTTCTAAGCTAGTTATTTCATTCTTCATCTCTTTTATTGATTTCTTCATTTTCTATTTGGTTCTTCTTTTTTAAGATTTCAATCTCTTTGTTAAAATGTTCTTTTGTTCATGGATTTTCCTTCCGAGTTCATTAAACTGCCATCTGAGTTATTTTGCATCTCATTGAGATTTTTCAGAATTGCAATCTTAAATTCTCTGCTATCTAAATTACAGATTTACATATCTTTAACTTTTTTTCTGGAGATTTTTTTTTCTGAGCAGCTTTGTTCCCTTGGATATTTATTTCTGTTAATGCATTTCTTTCCCTAGGCAACTATCTACAACAGTGATCTTGCAACAGGTAGATATGAAGAGGTGTTTTTTTTTCTTTTTTTTTTTTCTTCACAATAGGTGTTGCTGGGACTGTTTTACTTTCTGTCTTGGGCTGCAGCAGTTTATTTGTATTATTTTTTTTTTAATCTTCTCATGATGGAAGAATTCCTGGGAGGTAGCCTTCTCTTCTTTGACCCAGTCACCTTGTTCTCAGTGCATTCCTCCCCAGGGAAGATGTGGTAGGCAACGGGGTGCTATGCCTCTGAGACCCCAGTGCTGGTCCTGCAGGCAGAAGTTACCATGCCTGGGTGTCTCAGCTTCCCTGGGTCCTACTGCTATTTCGAGACAGGAAGGGTAGGGGCAGTGTTTGTTGGATGAAGTGTGAGTTTGTTTGTGGTGTCAGATAATGGGATATCCAGTCCACAGCTAAGTAACCCCTATAGCTCCTTCCCTCTGAATACTGGGTAGAGGTGAGGGAGGTGCATTCTGAGAGTGTGGGGGGAGGCAGCCTGGCTCTATGCATTTGATTCTGACTGGCAGTAAGGGCAGTAAATGCTTATACTTATTGTATGCCCCGAGGTCTCTGTCCTGGGTGCTGGATTCATCCATATTACAAGCTGGTCTCTCAGTCAGGAATCTACAGAGCCAGAGAAGGCAAACACACAAACTTCTCAATTTTGTTCTCTCCCAGAACCACACTAACTTCCAAGGTAGCATTTTTGTACCTGCTATGTCCCAGTCTTTCTTTCTTCTGGGATCGCTCTGGGCTCCAGGCCCATGTTTTGTGCCCAATGTGTCCCACAAATTCTTTCTCCCAGGAAGCCACTAGGCTTTAGGCCCACTTTCCTTGGCCTCTGTCTCACTCCTTCTCTCTCCCAGGCTCTGGACTGTGTCTGCAGTTCCATCTTTGCACTTCTCTTTCCCCACCTCCTCAGCTTTTTCCCACCTTTGTGTGTTTCCTTGGGATGAGTTGGTCTCTCAGCTCAGGTTATGTGTTGCCTAGGGATTCCTCTGTTGAATTATAGTTGTTCGTGTTGTTGTGGTTTCCAGGAGAGGGTTCAAGAATCTCCTCTCGTACTACCATTATAATGGCATCTCCTCAAGCCAAGGATTTTAAAAATCCATATTCTCAAATTAAGGGTGAACAAGAATGATTCCGTATACCAACACAAAGAGAAGACAATGAAGTTTGATGCTCCCTACTTGAGGTGAAAAAATGTAGAAGTGTTTTCTAATAGTTCTAAGCCCTAATTCTATTTTTTTTTCTATTTGTGTGGGGACCACCCAAGTTTTTCATACTGCTTGTATGGTTCAGACAATATAAAATCTGAAAAAATAAAACCACAATCTTGGCCTCAGGGTTATGATTTAATCACGTTCTGTCAATCAGAGCAAACACAAAACTCCTTTAGGGAAATACTTCCATAACCCATGCTCCACAGGGTTTATATGATAGCTTATGTTACCTAAATTTAATAATACTCAAATTATAGTCCAAAAGTAAGTCCAAGATTTGGCAGGGAAAATTATAATATAATCTGGAGAGCTCCAGATAGTAAAACGATGCTTAAAAAAAAAGTTATACAGCAATATATCTAAAGTGATAGTTGAAGTAATTAAACTTAAAAAAGATAATAGGGGAAGAAAAGTATTGGCATATTGAAATACTTTAAAATTGAAAAATATAGTAATTGATATTAATAATACAATAAAAGTGTCACATGAAAGTTTAGATGCAGATGAAGGGAAAATGAATAGATAGAAATATTGATGTGATGTGGAGAAATTACTCATAATGAGCACAAAAACAAAGACATGAAAATTATAAAATGGAGATTATGAGAGAAAAGATGAAACTAAGGGAATACAATTTGTATCTAATAGGAGTAATAATTAGAAGAAGAGAGAAAATGTGTTCAAATATACTACACTTGACCTTAGCCAAAAGGCCGAGAAGCAATATGTGTTCAAATATAATGGTGAAAATTTTATCAGACCTTATAAAGGTTCCAAAATTAGAATAAAAGAAATAGAATTAATTGAGGAAACAAAAAACAAAATTATTTCACACCTAAACACATGGTAGTGAAACTGAATATTTCCAAAGACAAATGCTTAAAAGCTACTGCAAAGCAAAGACAGATACAACTAGAATGGAAAAGTAATTAGCCTGAAAATGGCCTTCTCAAAGAAAAAATAGGGATCAAATGACAATAGATTGTCTTCATAGTGCTTAGGAAAATATGATTACTATTTTTGGGTACAAAAGTATTCACCTCCATATTTGAAAGATTTTTTATTAGTTTCACATGTATAAAACAATATAATGATTAGACATTTATACACCTCAGAAGTGATAACCCTATTAAATCTTCTACCTATCTGGCATCATAAATAACTACTATATCATTGACTATACTCCCTATGCTGTACTTCACATCCCATGACTATATGTGTGTGTGTGTGTGTGTGTGTGTGTGTGTGTGTATATATATATATATATTTATAGTTGTCATTAAATATTATTTTATGTTAGTTTTAGTTGTACAGCACAGTGGTTGGGTATTTATATAAGGGTTTTTCCAGGTAAGTCCAATACCCATCTAAAAGCTGACAGACATAGTCTTTACATCACAGGTGTCTAACCTTTTGGCTTCCCTGGACAGCATTGGAAAAAGGATTGTCTAGGGTCACACATAAAATACACTAAACTAATGAAAGCCGATGAACTAAAAAAGAAGGTCACCAAAATATCTCATACTATTTTAAGAATTTGTGTTGGACTGCATTCAAAGCTATCTTAGGTCATAAGTTGAACATGCCTGCTTTATATCATTATTGACTATATTCTTCATACTGTAATTCACATTCCTATGACCTGTTTGTAACTACCAATTTGTACTTTCTAATTCCTTCATCTTTCTTGCCCATCTCCCAACTTGTATCTAGAAACCATCAGCTTGTTCTTTGTATCTATGGGTATATTTATGTTTTGTTAGTTCTTGTATTCTGTTCTTTATATTTCACATATAAGTGAGATCATATGGTATTTGTCTTTCTCAGTCTGATTTATTTTACTTTGCCTACTATCTTTTAGGTCCATCCATGTTATTTCAAATAATAAGATTTTATTACTTTTTATGACAGAGTAATACTCCATTATGTAAATGTACCAAAATTTCTTTATTCAATCATTTATGGATGGGGAATTTTGGTTGTTTCCAAATCTTGACTACTCTGAATAGCACTACAGTAAGCATAAGGGTACCTATGTAATTTCTAATTAGTGTTCTGGATTTTTTTTGCATTAATAACCAGGAGTGAAATTTCTGGATCATAAGCTTGTTCTATTTTTATATTTTCTAGAAATCTTCATTCTATTTTTATAGTGGATACACCAATTTGCAATCTAACCAACAGTGCACAAAGGTTTCTTCTTTTTCACATCCTCTCTAACAATTTGTTGATTGTTAGGTTACTGATGATAGCCAGTTCTCACAGGAATGAGATGATATCTCACTGTGGTATTTATCTGCATTTCTCTGATGATTAGTGATATTGAGCATCTTTTCCTATGTCTATTGGCTATCTGTATCCTCTTTGGAGAAATGCCTACACAGATCCTTCTCTCATTTCTTAATTAGATTATTCTTGGGGGTAGATTATTGTTAGAGTTTTTAAGAAATTTTGGATATTAATTCTGTCAGATGTACCCTTGATGAAAATCTTCTTTTATTCAGTAGGATTTTTGTTTTGTTTTGTTGATTATTTCCTTTTTAGTTTGATATAGTCCCATTGTGTGTGTGTGTGTGTGTGTGTGTGTGTGTGTGTGTTTGTGTGTGTCTGTGTTCCCCTTGCCCATGGAGATGTATTGTTAAAAATATTACTAAGGCTAATTTCTGTGGTTTTACTTCCTATAATTTCTTATAGTAGTTTTATGGTTTCAGGTCTTACATTTAAGTCTTTAATTCATTTTGAATTCATTCTTGTTTATAGCATAATTCAGTTTTACTTTTGCATGTATCTTTTCAGTTTTCCTAACATACTTTTTGAATAGAAGGTCTTTATCCCATTGTATATTTCTACTTCCTTTGTCATAGATTAAATGACCAAAAAAGGATGACTTCATTTCTGTGCTTTATATTCTGTTCCCTTGATCTATGTGCCTGTTTTTATGCTAGTTTTAATTATTATGGCATTGTAGTACAATTTAACATTAGGTAGCATGATAGCTTCAGCTTTGTTCTTAATTCTCGGTATTTCCACGGCTAGTGAAGTCCTTTCTGGTTCCATATAAATTTTAAAATTATTTGTCCTTGTGTTGTGATAAAAATGTCATTAGTGTTTTGACAAGGATTACATTGAATCTACAGATTGCTTTGGGTAGTATGGACATTTTAACTATATTAATTCTTCCTAACCATGAGCATGGTATATGTTTCCATTTATTTGTATATTCTTTAATTTATTTCCTCAGTGGTTTATAATTCTCTGAGTACAGGTCTTTTATTTCCTTGGTGGAATTTATTCCTAAATAATTATTTTTAAATGCAATTGGAAAAAGGGATTTTTTTTCTTAATTTCTTTTTCTGCTTGTTTGTTATTGGCATGTAAAAATGCAACCAATTTCTGATTTATTAATTTTGCATCCTACTGCTTTACTCAATTCATTTATCAGTTCTAATAGTTTTGGGGAGGAATCTTTGGGGATCTCTATAAATAGTATCATGTCATCTGCAAATAATGACTTTATTTCTAACTTTCCCATTTCCTTTTCTTGTCCGATTGCTGTGGCTAGAACTTCCAGTACTATGTTGAATAAAAACGGTGAAAATGGGCATCCCGTCTTGTTCCTAATCTAAAGGAGAATGCTTATAGCTTTTCCCCATTGAGTATATTAGCTTTGGGTTTTTCATATATGACCTTTATTATGTTGACTTTCTTTTTTCATAAATGGATGCTGGATTCTGTCAAACTCTGTTTCTGCATCTATTGATATGACCATATAATTTTAAATTTTGTTTATGTAGTGTATGTTTTTAAATTAATTTGCAGATATTGAACAAACCTTGTATATCAGGAATGATTCCTATTTGATCATGGTGTATGATCTTTTTTAAAGTATTGCTCAATCAGTTTGCTAATATTTTCTTGAGGAATTTTTCATCTCTATTCATTAAGGATATTGGCCTATAGTTTTCTTTTTTTTTTCTTTTTTTGTAATTTCTTTGTTTGATTTTGGAATTAGGATAATGGTGGCCTCATAAAATGAACTTGGGTACCTATCCTCCTTTTGGACATTTTTGAAAGAGTTTGAGAAGAATAGAGACAAATTATTTTTAAAATCTTTGGTAAATTTCACCTGTAAAGCCATCTGGTTCAGGACTGTTGTTTGTTGGGAGTTTGTTGATTATCTATTGTATTTTGATGGTAGTAATTGTACTAGTATGTTTTGATTTTCTGTTTCTTCTTGATTCAGCCTTGAAAAAATTGTATGCTTCTAGGAATTTATCCATTTCTTCCAGATTGTTCAGTTTGTTGTCATTCATGAGTTGCTTGGAGAATTATCTTAAAATTATTTGTATTTCTGTGGTGTCAGTTGTCACCCTTCTTTCATTTATAATTTTTTTTTTTATTTGGGTGCTCCTTTTTTACTGATGCATCTGGTTAAGAATTTGTCAATTTTGTTATAATTTCAGAAAACCAGCTCTTGGTTCCATTGATATTTTGTATTTTTTTTTTTAGTCTCTACTTTATTTATTTCCACTCTCATTTTTATTATTTCCTTCCTTGTACTCACTTTGGTCTTCACTGTTCTTTTTCCAGTTCTCTTAGATATAAAAATGAACAATTTATTTAAGATTTTTCTTGTTTTTAGTAGACCTCTGTTGCTATGAATTTCTCTGTTCAGACTGTTTTTGCTGTGTCCCATAAATTTTGAGTTGTGTTTTCATTTTCATTAGTCTCAAGACATGATTTGATCTTTCCCTTGATCTCATTATTGACCCCTTCACTATTTAGTAACATGTTATTTAGTCTCCAAGTGTTTGTGTGTTTTTCAGGTTTTTTTCTTGTTCATGTTTTCTACTTTTATACCACTGTGGTCAGAAAAGATGCTCGATATGATTTCAATCTTTAATTTATTGAGACACATTCTGTGGCCTACATGTGTTCTAACTTGGAAAACATTTCACGTGCACTTGAAAAACATATATTCTGCTGCTTTGGGTGAAATGCTCTAGAAATATCAATTAAATCCATCTGGTTTAGTGTGCATAGGCCACTGCTTGTGTGTTTAATTTCTGTCTGGAGGATCTGTCCATTGGTGTCAGTTGGTTGTTAAAGTTTCCCTACTATGATTATGTTATTGTTGGTCAATATTTGTTTTATATATTTAGATCTCCTATGTTTACACATAAATGTTTACTAGGGTAATGTCCTCTTGTTAGACTGATCTCTTTAGTATTATGTAAGGTTCTGTTCTGTCTCTTATCATCTTTGTTTTAAAGTCCACTTTGTCTGATATAAGTATTGCTACCTCAGCTTTTTTCTCATTTCCATTTGCATGAAACGTATTTTTCCATCCTCTTACATTCCAGTCTATATGTGCCTTTTGATCTGAGGTGGGGTTTTTGTAGGTAACATATGCTATGTCTTGTTTTCTTATCCATTCAGCTATCTTATGTCTTTGATTGGAGCATTTAATCCATTAGCATTTAAAGTGATTATTGACAGGTACATAGTTATTGCCATTTTATTATTCATATTTTTATCTTCATTTGTTTGTTTGTTATTCCCCTTCTTAATATGTCCCTTTAACATTTTTTGCAATACTGGGTTTATGGTAATAAATTTCTTTAGTTTTTTCTTGTCAGGAAGCTCTTTATCTCTCTAGTTATAAATAAAAGCTTTGCTGGGTAGAGTAGTCTTGGTAAGGCCCTTGTTTTTCTTTATCACTTTGAATATTTTCTGCCACTTCCTTCTGGCCTGAAAAATTTCTGCTAAGAAGTCAGCTGAGAGTCTAATGGGAGTTCTGCTGTACATATCAAGTTGTCTTTCTCTTGCTGCTTTTATTATCTTCTCTTTATCTTTAACCTCTGTTATTTTAATAATGATGTGCCTTGTAGACAGCCTGTTTGGGTTCATCTTGTTTAGGACTCTTTGCTTTGCCTGGGCTTGGATGTCTATTTCCTTCACCAGGTTAGAGAAATTTTCAGTCATTGTTTCTTCAAATAGGTTCTCAATTCCTTGCTCCCTCTATTCTCCTTCAGGTACTCCTATGGTGTGAATATTGTTATGTTTGATGTTGTCCCAAAGGTCCCTTAGGTTATCTTTTTAAAAAATTGTTGTTGTTGTGATTGGGTGTTTTCTGCTACCTTGTCTTCTAAGCTGCTGATTTGTTCCTTTGCTTCTTGTAATATGCTGTTGATTCTTTCTAGTGTATTCTTCATTTCAGTCATTGTATTCTTTATTTCTGACTTTTTCCTCTATGTCCTTCTTTATACTTACTATCTTTATTGAAATTCTCACTAAGTTCCTTAAGCATTCTTACAGCCAATGTTTTAAACTCTGCAGCTGGTAGATTAGTTGCCTTCATTTTGTTTAGTTCTGTTTCTGGAAGTTTCTTTTGTTCTTTTATTTGGGACATATATTTTTGTTTCTTAATTCTGGCTGCCTTTCTGTGTTTGCTTTAATGTGTTAGGTAGATCTCTTGTGTCTCTTAATCCTTGTTGGGTGGACTTATGTTGTATGTTTCCTCTGTGGTCAAACAACACAGACACCCTGACCTTTTGTGCATGTGGTCCATGAGTGCCCCTTGAGTGTGTTGTGTGTGTTCCCCTGTTGTTGGGCCTTGATTGCTTTTGGCACATTGGTGATTGGGATTAATTAATTCCCAAGATGACTATTAGAACTAGCTGTGCTCCCAGTGTATATAAACTGCTGTGTGGGGACTGACTTCTCAGAGTGGCATTTATCTCCATGGGCTCTCATTTCTGTTGAGACCAACCTTTGGGTGTGTCACTTGTGGGACTAGTCAGGTAGTACTCTGATGTGCTTTGAAGTGTGCCTCTGGGCATGTTACTTCTGGTATCTTGTGGAAAGAGCTCCCATGCAGGTAAATTTCAGCCTTGCCTGTGATCAGCCTGTGGCTACCTGGTAAGAGGTACAAAGCTATATGGGGTTGGTTGCTGGCTGTACTGGCCCTGAAGGCTTATAGGGGTGGTTTCACTGTGAACTAAAGCTGGATGTCATCAGTCTTAGGCCTGGAGCAGCTTAGTAAATGGCCCAGGGCCCACAAAACCTGTTGCCACCTGCTAACTGTTCATAAGGCTCAGCTGTTGAAAGAGTCTTTTTAGGTATGCAGCCTTGGCTAATTAAACTGGTGTTGAGATTGCCTTTGGTTATGCAGCAATAGCTGAGTGGGATGGGGTCTCAGGGAAGCACAAAGCATGGCAGGTGGTATTCACAAGGTTAACGCAGATTCAGTTTTTGTGCCAGTGCCCAGCCTGTGACTGCTTTACGGAATTCCCTGAAAACACCACAGCCAGACCTGGTGTTAAGAATGCCAGCAGAAATGCAGCTCTCGGTGAAAAGGGTCGGTTTCTAGTAGTTATGGGATGTGGGTGGTGGTCTTCACAAAGTTAATACAGTTTTGATTCAGGCACTGGTGCTGGACCCATGACCATTTTGCAAAAACTCTCTGAGAACACCATAGCTAGCCACTGCTTGCTTTAGGGCCACAGGTCCCTAAGAGCTGTCCAAGAGAGACTGCAATGCAGGTTGAGGCTCACTGCCTACCACCAAAAGTTCCCAGTGCACTGCAGGCCATCTACTGCTGTAAAAATCTTCCATATTTTATGAGAATGGGCTGGCCACTGAGTAGGTAATATTGTCCCAGGCAATGCAGTACTGGCTGTGTGGAGTGAGGACCGTGGACATCACCAAGGTAACGTGTACCCACAAATATTACTATACCAATGTGATATCAGATTTGGCCCATTTGGGGGAGGGTTCAACATAGAAAAAAGGGTACCCTCCTGCTACATGTGAGGCAAGCTTTACACAGGCATAATGACTGCTCTTCTTCAGCCTTCATCCTGAAGTCACACAACTCAGTGCTTTCCTGTATGTCTCTGGTACCTCTCAAGTTGCAGCCCCTCTACCAGAAACTAGGTAAGTGTGTGAGCCCTTTGAGATGGAATCTGGATTTTAAGCCACCTCCCATCTGACCAGGTCAGGCAGACAGAGTCCTCACTGATTTTCACTGACAGATGTTGTGGGAACTCTTCCTGACACAGGACCCCTGGGCTGGGGCACCTGGTGTGAGGCTGGGAATCTTCCCTCTTCAGGAGAGACCTCTGCCACCAAGGTGTCCCTTCCAGTGTTCAACCATTATCTGTGGGTTTAGGGTCAGTCATTTCATGTCTCTGCCCCTTCTACTAGCCTTAATATGGCTTCTTCTTTATATCTTTAGTTAGAGGGACTCTGTTCAGCTCATCTTCAGATGATTCTTGAGGTTGATTGTTGTATAATTTATCTGTAAATTTGGTGTGATCCTGAGATCTGGTAGTCATAATGATTACCTAATTTGCCATCTTGGACCAATCTCCCTTCCTACACATTTCAATCACCACTGTTACTTTGGCAGTATAAGTCATCAGACATGAGCAAATAAGGAGCAGGCAATGCATTCCAGCCAGAAAATATAGCCCTTTTATCTCTCAACCCTTTTATATCTAAACTAAAAGTCATGTTATTAATGAAGTTTTCTCTGACTCCTCTAGAGGTTAATGAAGTTTTTCTTCATGCTCAAATAGTTTGGAGTAACCATCTTTAAAAAAAAAAAAAAAAAAAAAAAAATATATATATATATATATATATATATATATATATATGTTAACATTGAAATGTATTTCTTTTCAGTAAATCCATAGTTTTTCCAATGCCCGTGTCAGGACAATTTCACAAGTCTATGGATACTCCTGTCACACTAGATGTCAACTTTCATTCTGGAGACTCTTTACAAAAGGAAATTTTATTTTATCTAAAACAATGCAGCATTACAGTGGCAAGAATAATAACCAACAGTTAAGTCATTTGGAAATGTGTATTTAAGGCAGCCAAATATGAGTATTCAGTCCTACCCAGTGACTCTCCACACAACAGCATGGAAATGACTAAAGTTAAATTGTATGTCTTACCAAAACACTAAATGTATATACATCTTGGGCAGCTGAATCTACCAGAAAGGACCAAAAATATTTAAACTGTGATTAAATTAAAAAATAAAAATTGTTTGTTGAATGCTTTTAAGCTTGTAAGGAAAGTACTCAAGAATAAATGAATACTTTTTCTTTATATAGAATAAATTTCTGAAGAAATGAGATATTATAACATTTATTATTTTTAATCTTATATCTTCACATCTAGAACACTGCTTCTAAAGACATATTAGTTCTTAAATCTTCTAATGAAATGTCTTTGTCCCAGATACCAATTACAGTAACTTGTTCTGACCATAAACAGGGAAGTTCTGGGAGTAATGTAAACTCATTCCTTCTTGCCTCCATGTCCCTTTAGCTTCACACTCATTTGAAGCCCAGTATATCTGTTCTCAGTATTGTAAACTCAACAGCAACATCTTTAGGAAGCAGGTCATTCCTAGATAAAATTCACAGACCATTTAGCCTGTAAAGCCTTCAGGTTCTTAAAGCAGTTTTGGTTTTTTATCTCTTATGCAATCACCAAGTAAAACCCGTCTTTCTGCTGACCTGAGACTCAGCGTGGGATCCCTAGCTCTAAATAAACTCTAACATTCCTGTTGATTTATCATTCCCCCTGAATCAGGAATCCTACAACATAAAGTCTTACTGAGAAACTACTTATCCCTGTAAAAGAAAATTGAATTATTTCCTTACAAGTTATATTGTGCTTAATTTCTTTGCCCTTCTTTTTGGTTCCTATGATTGTCCTGTGATACTCAGAATTTTTTTCTTAATTATTCTCCCATTTGTTATTTTATTCCTGTTTTTTATTCAATTTCATTGTAAAGGCTCTCCTTTTCCTTCTCTCCTCCTCCTTATACTCTTCCATTCCTTCCGATTTTCTTCTTCATTCTTTTACTTCTCTTTCTTATTCTATCCCCATTTGCTGCAGTTACCTTGAACTTCAAATGGCTCTTATGACTAAATCTAGCCTCAGATTATTTAAAATTGGCTTCCTTTTGTTGAACTTCCAAGTTTTATTTATCTTACATGTTCTGCATTGTTCCTTATTTCCTTCTGTTCTTTCTTTACTGTGTACTGGGAGTTATTGTCCATATCCTGCTGAAAGTGATTCTATTCCTTATAGTACTTTTCACCCAGCACCCACACCCATCCAGTCCAGCATCCATCACTTATTGTTGATGTTAACTACAGAGCAAGTAAGTAATAAAATCTCTTATATACACAGAGCTCAGGTCCAAAGCCAAGCTCTGAATTTTCTTAGCAGTGTGACTTTGATATCTTATTATGAGCCTCAGATTAATTGTTTTTGAAACTAGAATAATACTTGTGCTAAGACATCTTGTATCTGCCTTTTGGATCTCAGTATTTTCACCTTTTCCTACAATGCCACCTCAGAGCTTTCTGGTACATTCAATCTTTGAAGACTTAAGGAGACCATAATATCTTATCCTATTTGAAAGAACAGCTGACTTAACATAAGAAAATCAATCTCCTTAAACCAACCACTTCTTTGAGTTCAATATTTGTGACTATAATGCTAGAAACAAATGTCCACTATCCTTTAAAAGACTATAAAATGTAATTCTTTGTAACCTAAGACTTGGTCAAAATATGTGCTTGATGTGTTTCATTCGAATGGTGCACGCATGTTCTTTCTCTTGTCTGAATCAATCCCCTTTCTCTCTGTATTAGTTTTCTATTGCTGCATAACAAATCACCACAAATCTAGTGGTTTAAGACAAGACACATTTGTCTCAGAGTTTCCCTGGGCCAAGGATCTGGGCAGAGCTTACCTGAGTCCTCTGCTTGGGTCTCACCATGCTGCATCAAGATAGCAGCCTGGATGTGTTCTCATCCACAGACTTACTATGGGAGGAATCCAAGCTCATTCAGATTATTGGAAGGTTTCATTTCTAAATGGCTTCTCTAGTGCTGAAGGCTCTAGATCCTTAATGGCTGTTTGCTGAAGGCTTCTGTCAGATCCTAGAAGCTGCACAACATTCCCTGCCATGTGTTTCTCTCCATTGGTAATCTACTAAATGGTTTCTCCTTCTCCAAATCCAACAAGTGAGTCTCTCTTTCTGGTCTGGTAAGACAGAGTCTTATGTAAGGCAGTGTAGCCATGGAAGTGACATCCCATCACCTTTACCATATTCTATTGTTATAAGCAAGCCACAGGTTCTACCTACATTCAAGAGAAGACTGTACAAGAGTGTGACTCATTGTGGCTCACCTTATGGTGCTCTGCCACACAACCCTTCCAATACTTTCTATCACTTTGCCTCTAGCATACATTGTCATTAAAAATACTCTTTTTACATCCTCAATGTCCATACATTCAAAGTGTTCTTTTTATTTTACTTTAACCTAAAACTGAAGAACACACTTTGTTCTGAAGCCTTCTCAAGCAGAATGTATTGATTCTCACATTTCATTTGAATTATAGCCTGCAGAAGAAAAGAATGGCCTTTGTATTTCCCAGTGCCAGACCCAGACAATTTCTCCCCACTCCAACTGCAAAACACCTTGCTCTTTCAAGGCTCATAGTATCTAGCTATACCTCTCTCTACCAGTTACTATTGTATTCTCATCACCTCTCAATCACCGATTCCTTTTTGTTCATCAAAAACTTTACTTCAGACTTCATGCCTACACAGCAGTCACATTTAGTGATGTCAAGATTTGTGTCTGAACCACCTTTTCCATTACCGCTATATTTCTTATAATTCTTATCTTCAAATACATTTTTCTTCAGTCCACCACAACAATGTACTCTCATCTTCACACTTTGGATAGTACTAATTCTTGACTCTGTAACCCTCCAAAATTTTGGTTTCATATATGTCATTCTCTGACCACCACTTTCTTGTCTTCTAGTTCACTTGCTCAAACACAAGATTTTTTTATTAATATTCACTCTGTTTTTTGCCCATAGCTAGCTTCTCACCCACTATTTAGATCTTAGAGTCTTTCCCCGCTATGGCAGGTGGCTGCCCCTATTATTTTAAATTGCAACATCAAATTCCTTTCCCTTATAGCATTGATCACACATGTAGCAATAAGATATTTATTTATGTGCTCTAATTTAGTAGCCTCAAAAGATTTTGAAGCCCATGAGAACAAAACTTACTACATTGTTTGTCAATATATACCAATATATATTATGGTATCAGATATATATATATACAATACTAAAAATTATATATGTGTGTATATATATATCATATTATATATATATATAAAGTGAATGAATACATCAAGGGTTGTGAAAGGAATTAAATGATATTTCATGTATAATGATGATGGTGATGACAGATGATGTTTACCAAGTCTTTGTAATGTTCCACACACTATTATAAGCACTTTGTACATTATCTCATTTAGTATTCTCAGTGGTAACTCCATGAGGTATATATATTATAATTGACTTTGCTGTACAAATAATGAAACTGTGGTACATACAGGTTAAGTCAACTATCCAATATCACACAGACAGTGGTGACCAGTAAGCCTGAGTGTCGTGTTTTTACGCTTAGTCTCTAAACTAGACCACCACTTAACCTAAGTATTTAGTGGCACAAAATACTAGATAAATAATACTTTCAGAATTATTTTTATCATAAGTAAATTCAATCAGTTGAAGTTTATTTACATTTATAATATATCATATGTATAAACATATATAAACCATAACAATATATCTGTGGTTAAAGATAAATAATCATTTCAAAAGTATTTGGGGAGATAATAAATAGTTATCTATTTATAGCATAAATTTCCTATATTTTACAGATGAGCAAGACCAGAGAGAGAAAATAATGTACATAAGGTAAGGTAATTTGTTAGTATCAGAAAGAGATTTTCAATATAGAAGTATTTTATTATTTTCTCATTATCTGAGTCATCGCTACTAATAAAGATTTGTGTGTATATACCTATGAGTGTGTATGTATATGTATATGTTCATTGAATTTGAAATAATTATAAGTAATTTCTACAATAAATTAAGGAATGGTATGAGAAAGTATAATCAAGACAAATTTTTAAAGATAATTTATTGACTGTTGGTTTTAAAACATATTTATTACAGTTTAGTTTAAATAATTTATTACACAACTTAAATGTATAGCCAAGTAGTTTATCTATTAGTGCAGAATCAATAGGAAAATAATATTGATTTGCATAAAATTTTTTATGAAAAAAATCTTTAAGTAAATTATTCCTTTGTTGACTATATATGCATTTGTATCTGTATAATTACAGCTACATACGAACACATTTTGCAACATACATAATACAGAACACTCTAACTGTAAAATGGCATTTAAATATATAATATTAAAACCCTCTAAAATGTATTTTGCTTACACATTGGAGAAAAATTGTTTGTGATGTCACCTTGCCCCAGGAGACATTTCTATTGTCCCAGTTACAATATTTTGTTTTTAAAATGTCTTGTCCTGTTTGGGTTGTGAGTGGAGAATTTTAAAATCGATTCTTATTTCTTATGTTTGAGAGACAGAACTATATTTTCTAAAACAATAATATTTAACTTTGAGGCAGAATAACTTTGAAAGTCCTGAATAATTCACTTTGACACTCCTGGCTCTCTGAAAAGTGCCCAAGGCAGGAAGAGGTACCATATTGTCATATAGAGTATATTGCATTGTTTTCTTTGTCATCACTGGAGATGAATCCCAGGAATGTTATGAAGGAAGCACACAGCAAAAATTTTGCAAATTAGAACTTTTCCCCCAGGTCTATATAAAATGTGACATAAAAATAGTTGGGCACTATACAAGCAAAAATATAATTGTCTCGGTCCTGTTGCAAGCAACCCCAATTTTTATTTTATTGTCCAGAACCCCATTTCTAAGACTGTGTTATGTATATTTACAGGCGGATTAGAAGTGCCACCTACCGATAAGTTTTACTGTCTAAATTCGAGCTTTTATAATGCCCTTCCATGCATCAACCTATAATTAAAATAAAATACGTAGGAAACAAAACTCAGTATTATTTTAATGGCTTGAACATTTATGGTTACTACAGTCGATATTTTTATTTTTGTATTCAAAAGCCCAAATATCTTAAATAGAATCCTGCAACAAGCTTTGTGTTTCAACTAACAAGAGGCCTGTACTAGGGAGTTGTGAAAATTTCACTTCAAAGGAAAGCAGACTAGTCAGTGGTTCCATTTTTGTTCTTTTGAAGCAATCAATAATAGACTTGCCAGTTTACAAAATGTATCCATATGAGTAGTATATCAACATTGTTAAATAAAAGGTTACCGCATTCAATAAGATGACCTTGCTACCTTTTAGTTGCAGTCTTAGAGAGCAAACTTGTTTTAATTAGCAGTCAGCAAGCAGACTGTAACTTCACTGAAGGAGCATTGAAGAATCACTGCCTATTAACAACCCAGCGGTAAGTAAGCCAGCACAAATACTTATAACCAAATAGTGTGCATTTCAGGAGTGGAGAGGATTAGCTATTGGGCACACAACACAGTGGAGGAAATTGCTTTATTCCCAGTACTGCTGGGTACCAGGAGGCAATCACTGTGCCTCCAGCCCATTAACAGCATTCAGAGTGTTGCTTCCCATAGAAGGGGTTATTGGCTAACCACTGGGTGACCAATTAAATGCTATGAATAAGTCCCAAACCCAGCAGCATGGGGCCTGTTTGTGGCACAGTGGTATCATTACTAAAGTGAAAAACTTGATGAGAAAGGAACATATTTAATTATAGAACTATACAAATGGCTAATTAGGACCATAAAGTGAAATGAATGACTTTCCAGTGGATTTTTGAATGTTACTGATAACTGCTCAGCTTCTTTGGAGACCATGAAAGTGATCTACAGCTAGAGCTTGCATGTCATGGTAATGGATGGATCTTCATTAGAGGAAGCTTTTTTGACCTGGTTGCTCAGGTAGCATGGGTTCTAAAGACAATCCTTGATTCCTTTCACTGCAAGGGTTCCTTCATTCTAACCCCCTGGTCTCTCATGAGTTCTGCTTGCTTTCACAATAATTCTTATGGGCTTAAATGCAGAAACATTATCTGCAATAGTCACTCCTATCAGAAAACTGAATGGCAAAAGGGTGTCACTAGTTTGTGGGAAACACTGATCCATGCTTAGTTTAGCTTTTAAACTCTGAAATTAATCTGAAATCTGCTGTTAAACTTTGCTAATTTAGGCATGTAAGAATTGCCAAAAAGTCATAGGGCCTTCAAACTGAAGAATTACAGTTAAAGATCTAACTGGTGTTAAAGTTCAAATAGAAAAAAATAAAAAGGAACATTAAAAATTGCTCTGGAGCCATGAAAACATAAATAAATATGATTGCTTTCCAGCTAGCAGCTGCTGGAGCAAGTATTTATTTGGGGTGTGGTGGTATGTTTTATGCTAATTTAGTAAGTATGTGTTTGATGAAACCAATTTTGTTTTCATTTATCAAACATTTAGTAAACATCTCTTCTGTGTAAATAACTATACTAAAGATGTATGGAAAGATAGCAAAGATGGCTTTATTTACAGAGTAAGAGATAGTGGATGCCAGCAAATAATTATACAGTTCTAGTCAGGTAAATACACAAAACACTTAAAGGCTGTCAGTATTTCAAATGCCTGCCTTTGTTTTTATTTTATAGTTTAATTTTATTTTTATTAAAAATATGACTTTTGTTCTTTTAAAAAGTCAACAACTGCAGCAGTATATTCAGTAAAAAGTACATTTTTATCACCCCAATCTCTTTCCCCACAGTTTGTTAACCACTTGTCCTTTGTTAAGAGCTTAAATACCACCTTCCCAGTAATCAAGGTTTGGTAGAAAATACTAGTGCTAGATGAGTTTATAACTAAGCTGACTAGAATTTCAAATAAAGATGATATAGAATCTCTATATTTGGAAAGAAATACATTTTATATTTCTAGGTTCTTTAATTCCACAGCAAAGGAAGGGACAAGATACATATGTACCAATGCTGCTTCTGAAAATTCTGAAAAAGTGGTAGTGCTAAGTATATTGATTAGCTTCATCTCCACTGATCACAAAAATACTTGTCCTGAGTCTGCTGCTGATTGCTTAATCAGAATTCATGTAAATATTATTTCATTTTTAACCTAATCACTGAAATGAGGTGGAGAGTTCTAAAGGCAGCCGGGACCTCTGAAGATCATCTATTGTGGACCTCTTTATGCAGGCAGGCGACACTATATTGATCCAAGGAAGTTATGGCTCCGAACAGTTAAAATATCCCCAGGTATGCAGAGCCCATCACCTTTCTTTCAGGCTAATTTCCTTCTTGATCACACTTATGACCAAAAATAGATTCCTGTTCTTAAGCCCAATTTCACTTGCTAATATTTAGGGGTGTTTGTCTATATCAGCCTGAGTATGCATTAGAAAGGCCTCTGAAAAAATTCCTAACCAGCTAAAAGGAAGAATAACTATAAATGCTGAAAATTCTTTAAACATTTCTGGATCTCTAGTAGTTACATTTCAAATGATTGCTATTTTTTGCTTTTTCTCTCATTTCTTCCCTTTGAGGTACAAATTCAAAACATATAGAATATTAAAATGTTACATATAAATTAGCTATGCCATGTTATTTGCTATTTTTTAAAAAAATTATATTGACTTTTAATTGTATGTCAGATATGTTTTATGGTATAATACATTTGTCTAAACTGTATTTCTATCTTTTATTTAGTGATTCCTTTGTTTCTCTTTCTGAATATACAGAATTTACCCCTGTAGGATTTATTCCTATTGTGTTCTTAATAAGGTCATTTTTAATTTTGTTGTTTTAGATAATATAACTCTGCCAATCTTCATATTCAACTTAAAGGTAATGTTTAACTTAATTACTTAAGACACAAATAAAAATATTAAAAACATAACAATTTTTTGTTAAAACCTTAAAGTTGCAAAATCATAGAAAAAATAAGTGTAAACCAAATATGTTTCCATGTAGTGTTTTTATTATTCCTAGTGTAACTCAGTTTGAATTACAAAAGCTTTGCTGAATCATGTATGTTGTGTCTGAATGTATTCTTGAGATGAGATGAAGAAAAGATTATCTTATACAATAAACAGCAAATACCTTAGCTATTGTATCTCTCTTCCCCAATTCCCTATCATAGGAAGCTCCACTCAGTATTTTCTGTCTCTCTCTCCCTTGATAAAACTCTAGCCTTGGACAATTTTGTTTCACTTTCCTTCCTCTTTTTCTTTCCTAACGCTACTTCTTTCTTAGCCATCCCAGCTATACCTCTCTACCACATACTGAGAGCACCACAAAAGAGTCAGAAGTCATCAAAATAATCTGAGGAAAGCAGAAAGGAAAGCTTTTGAATACTTATCACTAATATTTTTGACTCTGTCACATTATTATGTAATAATAATGTAAAAGTAAAGTAAAAGTAATGTAAATGTAATGTAAAGTAAAAGTACATATACTGTGCCTGTTAGAAAGAATATAATCTAACCATAAAGGTAGTAACCATGAAGACTACAGAACCATATATGGAAATATTTATGGCAAATATAAACTGAAACACAATGACATTTTAAAACAGAATTTACCAAGCAAGATTATAAAATAAATGAATACACATAGTGTTAGGATTTTAAAAAATGTCCATTAATAAGTGAAGGATAAACAAACTATGCTATAGACATACTCTGTAATACTTTTCAGCAATACATAAACACACACATGCATGAGAGTTTGTGGGAAATATGGGAAAAGTAAAGTAAAATGACTAAATAAATCTAGAAGTGAGAGCAATACACAAAATTACAGGTAAGCCTCAAATTTCAACAGTTAGTATAAACTGGAAATGTGATCCATTCCATAATTCGATGTATGCATCAAATATAACAAATTAGTTCTTAAGGGAAACACTAAATTAGGACAAGAGAAAAAATTCTCCTTTGGGTTGCATTCTATGCTCTTATCAATTTAGGAAATCCATAAAAACATACATTCCTTAGATACAAGGACACATTTTACATGAAAGTTTTTTTATAAGATTCCTCAATATATGCCAAAACACACTTCAGAAAAAGAGTATTTAAAAGTGGTGGAATTCAGGATCTGGTGGTATTTGATGAATGGAGAGAAATAAACAATGAGACCTACATGTGCAGCAGATGGTTAATATTGCAGTTTAGTAGAAACCACATTTTACTGCTTCTAAAGGAATGATTAGATTTTTATATCTATTGGGCAATCAACTAGATATGGTGAATATTAAGATCAGTTAGGTCTATTTTCTGACAAGTGTTTGAGATACAACTATTCTATATTGTTTGTATTAAGTTTGGTTAGATTAACTTTTTTTTTGTAAAATTAGCAGAACTTAACACTAACTTATCCCTAGGCAAGTGAATAACTATAAGCTGGTATTAAAGATATAACAATTACTTGTGGGGAAGCCTTACTTAAAGTTGTAAAATAATAGGAAAAATACTAAGTGTAAATCAAATATACCTGTGTTTCACATATACACACACGTTCATACAATGATCTTATTTTTTCAAGACAAAAATATGGGGGTCTCTTAGTTAGAGTCCACTGAAAAGTTGATGCCAAGACAGGATCAGATGTGCATAGGTTTAATGGAAGAAACATCTCCTAGGGATCCAGTGGTGGAAGCCAGGTAAGACCAAGAGAGCCTTCAGATTGACACAGCTCTAATGCCAGTGCAGAAGAATAACACATGAGGATTGAGTAGGAAGAGTTCTGTATCACAACACAGTCTAAGAAAATTTTGGAGTTCTAGCCAGGCCAATGGAGAATCCTAGAGAAAAAGTCCTGAATTAAGGGGGTCCCATATCTTGTTAAAAAAAAAAAGGCCTGCATTAGTATTTTCATATCCACACAATGGCTAGCAGCAGTCTGTTGGAATCATGTCCACAGTGTAAATGCAATTGTGAATTCAAATGGATGGCAAGAGGGGCCATGAGTCTATTATGCTTCCTGCAGCAGAACATATACATAGGACATTTTCATGGCCACCATAGGAAGCTTGCCATGCATGTAGAAAGAATATTATTTAGTGATCATGAATAACACATGTGTTCAGTCTAGACTTACACTACCCATGTGTGATAGAATCAACTTTTAAGGAGAAACTTAGATGTTTTCTGATGGTAGTCTCTTGAGAATCTAGAAGGAGTAAATCTACGTGTATTCTGGAATGATATAACTTGATTTCATTCCTCAATAATTTTTAGGGGAAATAAATGAGTAATGCTAAAAAATCACAAAGTACACAAGTGAGTAAAAAACCATGAGTGTAAGTCAGTAGAAACAGTAAGCAGAAGAGAATATTGAAAAAAAATCAGATATTAAAATGATAAAAAACAGCATAAGTAATAATTATATTTAATATGTTTAAAATATTAAAGAGATGATTGTAAATATGAGGGCTGTCTGAAAGGTATCCAGCCATGCAATATAAAAAAATAGAAGCATTTATGGCTGGATTTTTTCTGGACAGCCCTCCTATGTACAAGATATAAAAGACTACTAGAAATATAAGAGTATGTTTAAAAATAAAAACAAATGTTAATTCTAAAACTGGAAACTAATTTTTAAAACTCAGTGGAAAGATTAAAGGAGGAATCAGCAAACTGTCCATAGGCCAGCTGTGTTTTTGTAAATAAATTTTATTGGAACACAGGCCCATTTGTTTGTGTACCTCCTCTGGCTGCTTTCCTGCTACAACAGCAGAATAGAAAAGTGACCATAGCCGCAACAGTGACCATGGACCAGAAAACCTGGAAGATTTACAACCTGGTCTTTTAAGAAAAAGTTTGCTGATGCCTGACTTAAACAAGTAATTGGACTCATCTTAAGAAAGAAATAATTCATTGGAAAAGAAAGGCAAAGAACATATAGAACACAAAGAAATGGAATATATATGAAAGGAAATTTAAGAGATAGAAATAATAAAAGAAAAGATCTATCGAATGTTTCACTGAAATTTCAGAAAAACAAAAGGGAAAAGAATAGGGTAGAGGCTCTATTCAAAGGGAAAGAGGCTATGTTTTTTAGAATTGTTAAAATAAAACATTCCTTAGATCAAAGATGTCTAAGAAATGATAGGAAAACACATTTCAGATCACCAAAGAAAAATGTCTTCAAACCTGCCAAAGAGAAATGAGAGATCAGCTACAAAGGAACAGTAATCTAACAGATGACAGATTTCTTCATAACAATAATTATAACCCAAAGACAATGAAGTAATAGCTTCCATGTGCTTAGAGAAAATATTAGTAAATACAGAATTCTATACACAGCAAAATAATATTTCAGTAAGGACAACATAAAGACTAAGGAATATACTATAGGCCAGGAATATGATGCCTGATAGAAAAGAATATTGAACAAAGACTTTGGTTAATATGGGATAAAAAACCATTGACTATAATAAAAAATAGTAATAATAATGTTTAATACATTTTAGGGGTTAAATATCAGGATAAAACTTTACATAAAATATACTTTAAATAATAGCATAGAAGATTATTTAAAAATGAAAGAAGCTAATGGGTTATAAAATATTCTAAGATTATTAGTTTTCAAGCAGAAGGTAATATATGTTTAATTTTAACTTTTGTTTGAGTGTAAATATTAAAACAAACATAGTTAAACTATAAATTAATGACACGGAGCCATTTATTTCCAAACAAGTAGGGAAAATATAGACCAGAAAAAACAAATAAAAGTCAAGAGACTTGATGAAGAAAAAAACAAAAAAGAAACTCAGTTGAAAATATACAATACAATAGGAACAATCAATCCAGTTATCAAACAGAGTAAATATAAGAGGACTAAGTACTTTTGTTAAAAAAGAGATCTTCACTGGTAAGTAAATAAATAAAAGTTTAAATTAAATAAAAATTAAAAACCAAAAAACAAAACAAGTGTACCAGAAAACAAATTTTCAGACTGGAATTAAAAAACAATTATATACTATATACAATCTAACGATACTTAAAGTATATGAAGAGGAAAGCTTGTAGTCCAAAGGATTGAAAACATACAGAAAATTATTTATCCAAAAGGAAGCTACTGTTAGCTCTATTAACATTGGCAGATAAAAATTACAAATTACAAATAATATTGAAGATTAAAAGCAATGTATAAAGATGACAGTTGAAATTCACTAGAAAAATGTGGCAATTATGAGCTTGTAATTATCTAATAATATGACTTAAAATTATGTAATAAAAATTTTAACTATAAAAATAAATGACAAAAGTCATAGTTCTTATAAAAATTTTAAGCAGCTATCTCTTAGTAAACCACAAATCAAATAAACCAAACCCCCAAAATGTTATGATTTGAAGCTCAAAACGTAACCTATAGATAATTGGGAAATTATCAATTATCAATTGGAGAATAAACATTCTCTTAAAGTACATCTAGGACATTTGCAAAAATTAAACATATGCTAAAACTTAAAGCAATAACAAATTCCAGAGGCTTGAGATTAGTCAAATAGGTTCTGAGAGAGGGCTATTAAGTGCATTTAATTGAAAACAAAAAGATAGCTTGGAAAATACAATCTATTTGGAAATTTATAAAACATACTTCCAAACAAATCAAAAGTCAAAGGAAATATTATAATTAAAAATGGTAAAATTCAAAACTGTACAAAAGTAAAAATACTTTATGTCAACACATATTTGTATGAAGTTTATGGGAAATTAGGAAATATTATCGTTTCTAATATATATTTAAATTCTTATAGTAGAAAAGGCTGACTCAGAGTTAATGTAAGAGATAGCACAGACAAATTTTATTTTGAGTCTTCCCAAACATAAGTACATATGAATTCTTGGTCAGCTAAACCAAGGGACAAAAAGGTTGGAAAAATTTATCTTTACCTATCCAGGACACTCCCATTCTATGGATGATAGTAGGAAGAAAGCAGCTAACTATAAGAAAATTTATTATGTTGATCTGACCATTAATGAATTTTTGAAGGACCTGTTCAGATTTAAAATACCACCAAACTCTGTTAAAAATAATTTTGGTAAATAATTTACCTATAACTAAAACTGTGCTGGGCAATATGGTAGCCACTAGCCACGTGTAGCTATTTAAATTTAATTTTAAATTAAATTACATTTCAAATATGGTATCTTAATCACAATAGCCACCCGTGGCTGAGGAATTAATTTTTTATTTAATTTAAATTAATGCAAAATTAAATTTAAATAGCCACATATGGCCAGTAGCTACAATATTGTACAGTGCAGATACAGAACATTTCTACCATCAGAGAAAGTTCTAATGGACAGAGTGGGTCTAAAAGAAAGGTCAGGAAAACTCCTGAAAAGAAATCAGAGAATGAATATGCCAGTCTTGCGGTCATTTTGGTCTCTGTCACAACTGTCTAACTCTGCCCTTGTGCAATCACCATAACTGTAGACAATACAGAAATGAATGGCTGTGTCTGTCTTAAAACAAAATTTTACTCCAAAAGAAGTCATTCACCCCTAAGCTGTGTACTTTGCCAACCCCTGGTCTTAGGAGAATATTACAGAGGAAAGAACTCTTCCTCAGTTTGCAGTATTCCCGATAAGAATCTAGTACTGCTTATCTAACGCAGTGACAAAAAAATTGAGTTTCCAAATTTTGTTACTCAGATGCTAAGTACCACTGGATATTAAGAAAAAAACACCATAAGCTGCTCTACCAACATTAAAAAAAAGTGAATCTTAGAAATAGATCTTTGTTAAAAGAAATAGAATCCCCCTAAACTTTTGAAATAATTTAAACCACTTCATTAATTTTCTTAATGTTTGCATGTATTTTTTCCAAATCCAAATCAAAGACTATTGCTTCATCCATGGAGTCTTAATTATAATTATCTATCATCTTTTTATGTCTTGCATGCTTTTAAAACAAACCTGTCTTCTCTAACATTATAGACGATATTTGGCTGATATTAGCCTCCAAATGTTTAGAAAGAAGAAATATGGAAAAGATTAGACAAAAAATAATGTTACCTTTTAAAACAGGTCTATTTATGTGTACAGATGAACAGTGAGGCAGATCACTGGACTGTGTTGAAAGTGAGTCCTGATTAGTATGGAGCTAGTAGGAAATAAGAAAACTTTGTAAGGCACAGGTGGATTAAGCCTGTAAGTGAGAGCCCAGTTGGGTAGGAGACACGCAAAGAGCAACTTAATTTTTTAAGGCTCTCCAGGCTTTCCCTTCAGGGACCTAAATATCTGCTGTTTGTTCAAATGCTGATGAAGAAGCTGTTTCTAATCTCCTATGCTCTTGACTTTCTTCCCCAATTATTGAATCTCTTCCCACCCCAAACATCGATAAACTGACTCCAATTTACGTGTTCCCTCTTTTGAGAGTTCTGTTTTACTTTCCTTAACTTGTATTTTGACTCCCATTATTCCTGTATGATTTAGCTGGAGGAGTTCAACCTCTTTCTCTGTAAATTACTAATGCAGTGATTACCTCTGCTTTGATTATTGTTACTTAAACTCCAGCTTCCTCCAGTCCTCTTTAATTACTTCTACCTACTGGTAATGATTCCCTACTTGAATTCCATTGGCCAGTGTAATATCACAAGCCAACAGCAACACTCTCAATATTTCACATAATGCATTTCTCATCAAAGCCCTGATTGTAAGCTAAGGCAATAATAAGTATTCATATAGGACACTGATATTAATTAATTTGCTAATAACTGTTTCCTATACATACTAATAGATCAAGTTCCTTTTATTTCTTCCTTTAATACAAACAAGTGCACAAACTATTTCAGCTATATATATTCACTAAAATATTATTTTCACTACTGAAAAACTGTATCAAAATTGTTATCTTTGAGTAATGATTGTTTTTTTTTCTTTTATGTACTTTTTACACTTCTCACATAGGGTATATGTTACTTTTATCATTGACAAAAAAGTAAAATAGTCTTATTTAAAAAAAATGGTCAATAGTCCATAGTTGATTTTTCAAACAATGTTCAGATATACATATAACTAATTGTTTTAATGCTACTTTTTCAAATGTGTGCTCCACCAGAAAAAAAGGACCTAGTTTTAGAAGAATGGTGGAAGAGTTGAGTCTATAGAATCAGAACTTACTTTATTTTTCTTAGCCGTGGTACAACTGTAGGAATTATCTTTAGGAATGTAATATAGATATAGCTATAGAGTATATCATATATATAAAATACATTTCTAAATGTGTACGTGTGTGTCTGTATGCACATGTGTGTGTATTGTGTATATGTGTGTGTGTACTCCTAAAGAGAAAAATGTGTTTCCTACATTTTGTTTTGAAAAGCCATATGAGTGCCAGATGATTTTTTTAATAGCAGTTTGCTCTGAAATTGCACTTCTTAATTCAGTACTTTGCAGTCTACAATATATTACGTAGAAAAATTTCTCCATCTTATCAGGAGCCTTTTCAACCAAAGGAGTTTCCTAAATACACTTCTGTGTGTTCACTTAGGTATACCCACCTGTGGTAAAGCAGAAAAACATTGTAAAACACAGAGAATTTTTCCCTCATAAGATCTCGTGCTTTTCAGCAGCTAATCCAAAATGTCAACTTCTCCTTAGACTCTTCAGGTACAGAAACAACAGGGGATAGCCTCCAGTTCCTAACAATGAGGCCATACCTTTTTACTTTCAATATATTACCATTTTTCCCCCATAGAATATTCTTTATTGCTAGTCAAGGCAAACCCTATTAATTTTAAATGGAGACAATGTTATTAGATAAAGCCTATAGAAAGTTTTTCACATGATGATAGATGTACTAATTAAAGTAAGAGGAAAGTTAGATTTTATACATCTTGAAATGTGAAACTATGTGCTATGAATTCTTCAACAGGAAAATTGAGTTTTATACTCACTGGCTCAAACATGACAATATTGAATCCTCCACATTCATCAATGTGGAGATGAATATGAGTGCCCTTTTCATTCTTAAAAGAGACCCAGAACTATCTCAGATATGTTGGGAAAGTTTTCAGTACCCCTCAGTAAATGCACATTTCTCAACATTTAGGAGGCAGCAGAAACAGGACTAAGGTATGAGGAGGAGAAAAAAGCAGCAGTATGTCAGATGACAGATGGCCTAGGGGACTAGATTTTAAAATGGGAAATAATCTGCAGAAGAAAGGCAGACTATGTGAACAAGCAATAATACTACTAAACAAACGTTATGGTTTTCTCCACGCCTTTGTTTATCTAAGCCATGCTGTTTCTTTGTCTTTTCCTTTTCAGGCATTAACTTGTGACTCCTCCCTTACTTCATTATCCTAAAGTAATTTTATAAATGTTTTGATCTTACCATATGTATGGACTGA
Organism: Lyroderma lyra; assembly: GCA_004026885.1. Lineage (NCBI taxonomy): Eukaryota > Metazoa > Chordata > Mammalia > Chiroptera > Megadermatidae > Lyroderma > Lyroderma lyra. Next base: position 115,355 of record PVJL010003621.1, read on the forward strand.
ATTATGTCATATGTTTAAATCCTAACCCCTAGAACCTCAGAATGTGACCGTATTTGTAGATAGGTCTTTAAAGATGTAATTAAGTTATAATAAGTCCTTAGCGTGGCCCTTATGCTATATGACCTGTGTTTTTATAAGACGTTTGGACACAGACATGTACAGAAAAAATGTGAAAACTCAGGGAGAAGATGGACATCTACAGAAAAAGGAACAGTCCTTCCCCCCACGGCCCTCAGAAGGAACCAAGCCTGCCGACACATTGATTTTGGACTTCAAGTTTCCAGAACTGTAAGAAAATACATTTCTGTTGTTTAAGCCACCTAATCGATAGAACTTTGTTAAGGCAGCTTTAGCAAACTAATATATCAAGTTTTCTGAATTAATTAAAATTTGCATGCTGGAAGTTGCATGTCCATTAGAATCTACTTAGCAGAATGCCTTGATTTCTGACAGTGCTGGAATTAAGTTGGGAGTCCCAAAGCAATGAGTGGTTTGGGGCAAAAAGCAGCATTCCGCCCCCAGATGGACAAATGTGATATGGCATCTGCTACGTGAACACCAGAGTGAAAAGCTGTCCAGGGATAACAAAAATAAACCAGAAGGTTCACCATAGGTTCCTACTACAGATCAAGGGAAATGTCTTCTGTGAGACCTGAAAGGAGTAAATCTTAGGAACAGAGGTGCCACTTGCTTTCATTATTGGGTAATCTTGAAACTGTCAATATTGTCAATTTAAGTGAAGGTTAGGTGTTGGAGAATGGCTAGTAATTCAAAATAAATTTAAATCTACATGAATTTTCTTTTAAAAATGAGGAAAAGCAGGCCATCCTGCATTCTAGCAAATTGGGGAAAATGATTTTTCTGTCTTTGTTGTATTACATTTAAAATAAACAAGAAATTCTAAAGGAAGTGAAACAAAAATATTTATTAAATAAATCAAAAGGTCACTGGCAATGTTCAGTGGGGTCAAAGATTGGATTGTAACCATTAATTATCTTTTCCTCCATTTTTAACATTATTGAAATACTGGCCTAAGAAGTATTTCTAACCCTGACTGGTATTATATGTATTGTTCTGACTAGGGTTTACCAAAAGTGAAGCGTGGGACACTGCTGATAATCTTGTCATTTTCAAAGGCGAAGAAGGTTTCTAGATTTAGCATATTAAACACAGGATACCCATTTAAATTTGCATTTTAGATCAACTATACATCCTCAGTATACTCATAAGCATGTCCTGTGTAATATTTAGGATGTTTATAAAAATATTATTACTTGCTTATCTGATTCAGTTTATCTTGGCACCCTATATTTTATCTGGCACCTCTACATATAACCTCCATTTTGGCTCAAAAGAGAATAACTTTTCACTATTTATTCATGATGGGCTTTCTATATTTGCACTAAATTTTTTAGTAAAAACAAAAAATATATATTAAATAATATGTCACATGACAAAAAATGAGGTGATTGCTTTCAATGGAAAATCCTGAATATTTAATGGGCATTTTAACTAATGTTTTAAAATTCATGTATGTTTCTAAAGGTGTTAATTTTTCTTCACTTGATTCCAAAATTATTAACTAGCCATACAAAAATATGGATGTAAAGCAGGCAAAAAATTAGCTACAGTGTCATATTTTATAATCATAGGCTTTAGGATTTTGAAAGAAATTTACTGTTGTCAAACTTCCTACTGATTAGAAATCTCTGATATCTCCCAGTGACATCAGAGACAGATTAGTCTTTTATTCTCCCCAAATATGGTTCTTTCTATTGTAAGGGGAAAGTTTATTCCATCTGGAATTGATGTATTGTACATTTCTGGCCTCATTCTGAGCTCTGTGCTTATGGGTGTCTTTCCATTTATCTCTTTTTATTATTTTGTATCTTCCAAATATTCCACAGTATGCATTAAAATTATAGTCAGTAAAAAAGCCACTTTTAAATTAATTTCTTAAATCAATTCAAATAAATTTATTCTGTATATCAAGTCATAATCTATTTTTATGTAGTACCTCATTATTGGCTTAACTTATGGCCTTAGAAACAAATAGGCAAATGGACTGTTTCTTTCATGTGATGATCTTTTTGAAATAATTAAAAACTATGCTTATTACTTCCTCTTTAACTTTTTCTTCTTCAAGATAAATAGCCTCAGATTGTTCATATTCTCTTTGTCAGGATTTCTACATTCCAGCCATTCTGGATACCCATGTTTCTCTTAAAACATGATGCCCAGAACTGAATGTAGTATTTCCATTGTGCTATGAGTAAATAAAAATAGCTAGGAACTTTTCCCTTCCTTTATCAGTAACACAAATTAGCACTCCCCTCCCTACTTTTAATCTCCACATTGTTTGAAGAGTGATAGGTTAACTAAGAAATCTTAATTGAGAAAGGTATAAATATAAAATGATTTTCATTTCAGTCTTTGCCATCAACTATGCTATGTGAATAGCTGTTTTCTATTCCTGAGTAGCACGTCAAGCTAGAATCCATAACATTCTGGTCAGTGCCATTTATTAATATTAAAATAAGTAATCCAACCAGACGAAAAACTTCTAATCTTATATTAAATTCAAAGTTCTGTCTAGCTCTTCTAGTATGCTAAAGTAGTGAAAAAAGCCAGAAATGGAATTTTTGCTTCTTTAATTTCACTGTCCATCTGGCTGTCCAAATATACCCTCTGTGTGGCTCTTGTCAAGCCCATATGTCATCCCTGTTGGCATCAGAAACAGCTTCTTGATTGGGGAAATCTAACTCTGATTTATCTTCTCCATAGCCTAGAGCTCCCTACCTCCCTCCATCAGCAGAACCCAGTATGGCCTCTTACTGCCACGATACCATCTACTACTGGAAAACCTTCCTGAATGGAATTTAGCAAGACATTTCAAGCCCACCTCCTCTTAAGCATCCATTTACCCCATGGGAATTCAACTCTATTCATTATACCAAATCTTGGGAGTACGATCTGTGCCACTACTGTGCCCTGTTTTGGACCTACCATTTTTTTCTTTTTCTTTTCTTCTGTTTAGAAATGCACAGAGGAAAGTCAAGAGATATACTACCTAGGAAGCTATTCAAACAGTAAAGAGCATATCATTCTTTATAAATGAATATTTTGGATGATCTCCCACAGACACTCATGTCTTATTGGTGGAAACAGGCCCTTACAGTTCTTAATTTTGTGCCTACTCATGATTCTGAGATGATTGAAGAAGAAAAAGACCTCTCAGCACCCTAATAGGAGGTTGGACAATTATTAATCTTGTAAACTCATCCTAGAAAAAGTGCTATATACCTCATTGCCGAATATCACTACCATCACCTTCGAAGTATTCCTCTTGGGAAGCTATGCACTGACACCAGCGCCTAGTCCACCCTTTGAAACAATTTTGGAAATCTTTCTCTGGAATGACCATCAAAGCTGTTGGTCCCAGTTTCTGACAATTAAGTTTGCGAACTTGCCACTGTGCACTTACACTGGGAGCACTGTACAAACAACCTGGTAATGACACCTTACTGAGTTCTTTGTACAGTGCTGCCACTGTAAGTGCACAGTGGCAAGTTTGCTAACTTAATTGTCAGATTTTGGGTACAATGACAGCTGTGATGGCCACTCCCGAAAAAGAGTTCCAAAATTGCTTTGAAGGGTGGGTTAGGCACTGGCGTCCATGCATAACTTCCCAAGGGGAATACTTTGAAGGTGACCATAGTGATATTCAGCAATGAGGTATGTAGCACTTTTTCTAGGATGAGTTCGTGAAATTAATTGTCCTCCCTCATATATCATTCAAGCACTAATTTAAAGACTTTAGAATGGATTATTCAATGGGCTCTTTTACAACTTATAATTATGTATGTAAAAAGTAATTTTTCCATAAGATGCAATGATAAAAGACCTCATTATACCATTTTCAGGGTGCATTCCCACTTTCCATCAGATGGAGGCAAGGGATGGTGGTAGAAAAGGAAAGGAATCCCTTATTCCATAAAATTCAAAGGAGGCATTGAATTTCTGAAGCTGCTGCAATAACATGAGGATACATAGTGAGTAAGATCAATACACTTAGCACAGTATTAAGAGTACTATATATTTTAGGTATAGCACATACTAAATAAGTTTTGCTATCTGTCTGGAAATCCACATCAACTGCTAAGGTGAAAAGATCAGGTTCAAATAACTTACTTGTGCATGAACTCTTAGAATACAATCTCCATTCATAAGTTGGAATCTGTCTTTCATTTGTTCTTGTTCATTTGTGTAAATCATATGTTTGTGTATATGCCCATGCATGTTCTTTTACATAAAGAAAAAAAAGACAGGCTGTAAATAATTTGAATTAAATGCTTATTTGTAGGCATGATCAAGAGTATGAGATCTGAAGCCAGACTGTAAGCAAGTTGTGGCTTAACCTTTTATTAGCTCTGTGAACTTGGACAACTTCCTGACTCTCTCTCTGCCTTTGCTAACAGTTCTGCCTTTTAAAACTGCTGTGAAGAGTGAATACATTATTTATGGTACCTAAATAATAATTTTAATGGTGACTGATGCACAGAAAATGCTCAATAAATGTTAGATAACATTATTGTTGTGGCCGTTGTTGTGTGGCCTATTTTCTGAAAGACCTAATGAACCAAGAAGAGAGGACCCAGGTGTTTGTATTGATGCCTAGTAATACTGTCTGGGTTTTTGTGTGTTAGTTGTTAACACAAGCAAGAAAACTCATATGCTACTTGTTTCATACACAGAAAAACTGAGAGACAAACAAATCAACTGGCAAGATTTAAAGTGTCTAAAAATAGACTTATAGCCTTTAAATTTACCTGAAAATAAGTTAACAAAATTCAGAGCACCCCCAATAGCTTGAAGACACAACTTGCTTTAGCCTTACTCTTTTCTACTCACACCTTCTGAGAGATGGAGGAAGAATATTCCTCTCTCATTTCCTAATGCTTTTTCAAATACACTACCTAAGGGTATATTGGTTAAAAGATATTGCCATTTTAGTAAGAATATTAGGAACCTTGTAACAAAGTGGGAAGTCAAGGTTATACTTGGAACACTTCTAAATTATTGAATGTGGTAAATGATGAAATGTAGACTTCTATCACTATCTCTTCAAAGATACATCAAAGAGTATTACAAAAAATATTATAACACAGACACTCTGATTACTTGTTCACATTAATAAAAAACCAAATCAAGTTGATGTTATATGTTAGATCTCAACAGGAATTTTTTTTTGCTATTCTTTAAAGAGATCATTTTCTAGTTATGTGATACTACAACCAGGACAACAGCAGTATATAATTAAATATAGACATATTTATTTGACTAGAGTAGTACATTGAGTGACACCAATTTTTTTCTTGTTTATGATTGCTTAAATATTGTACCATTCTTTTTCACTCTCTGACCCTCTATCCCCTCATGGCGATTTAATTGAATATTGATGATGCTTGCAAATAGCTTACCAGACTAGAGTGTTTTCATGTTTTATAAATAAATACTAGGCACTGTAATAAGAAAATGAAATTCCCAAGTCTGGTTTTAATCCCAACATTCCATCTGTTGTTTAAATAGAAAGAAATGGTCATTAATACACCAATCTGTGGCATATTTCAGTAAATAAATGTAAAGGCAACACCTTGAGATGACAAGTGGAATTAGAAATAAGGAACAATATTAAGAAGTGATATCCCTTTCAATTATGTCCCCATAAATACCATAATTCACTTGATTACATACACCAAACTCTCAAAATTACCTAAGAAAGCTTTTAATCTATATGAACACTTGTTTATGGTCTATTTAGAATAGTTCCATTTTTTAGTTTCATTAAATAATACCTATTAATTATGTATATACTTTTTATGCCTTAAGAAATTTAAAGCATCAACACTCAAGCTCACAATTCTGCATAATATTTCTCTCTACAAATAATCCACTTCTTCATTTAGGATGAGTAAAATGGAAGTACCAGTCAGTCTTTAAGCAAACCAATAAAGCACCTTTCTCATTTATTTTGCTTTCAATTAATTAATGAAAAAAATTTTTTATTTTCTTGAACTTTCAATTTTGCCCAGTTCAGTATTTTAACTTGTTTACCAATACACAAGAAAATGGTAAAGAGAAGGATCATGAAGTTTTTGTGTATTTATTTTACTTTAGAAAAGAATATCCATTTAATTGAATTATTTCCAAAAATGATATGTTGAATTAGACATATGCATATAATACCTTAACAGAAAAAAATATTTACAGAGCAATAAATTAAACTTTTTTAATTTTGTGTAATAAGCTTTTCATAGCTCTAAGAATATTACAATCATTCAATAAATATAAGCTATTCCTTTATTTTTATTATTATGGTTAGTATAAATTTCTGTGTCAAAAGTTAAAATACCAAAAGAATATCAATAATTAGAAGTACACTTTCCTACTCAAAATAATTATGGCACCTGCATGTGTCTTATCATGAAAAGGGAAGGTTAGAGTTTTGATATATTCTATAAAAAACAAAATTTCATTAATATTTAAAGGACAAATGCCACAAAAAGCCACTTCTTTTGAGAAAATACACTTAATGGTTATAGTATCATCAACCTATTCTGTTCTTTCTGTTTAAATGTGTAGAGTTGAAAAGCTCATACGAAGTTCTTCAAATAAGTAACTCTTGAATACCATCTCTTCCATTATCCTAAAATACTTTGTCCTGTGATATAAAATGATTTTTTTCCATGTAACTGTCAGAATTTTTGGTGACCATATAATTTGGCTTATTCATTTGATGGACAAAATTGAAATCATTGTTTTATTGCAACAAAAAATGGTTCACATCTTTTTTCTTCTTAAAAATTAATGAGTAAATATTTAAGCCCTAACTATATTTTTGTTTTGTCTCCTCCTCTAAAACAAAATGTGCAATGTTTAGAATAAAAGTATAAATTCTGTGCATTCATTTTATTTCGGATTCTAGTTAAGTGATCATATTCGACAATAGAACCATAAGAAAGTTAACGACTATCCTGGCAGAGCTCATATGGATTCCTATTGTTGAAAAATATAAATATTCTATCTTCTTTCTTTCAGTGACTGGGGAATTTCGCTATTGCTAAACAGGTGAACTAGCCTACCAAACAGGCTAACAGGGTGAGGCACATAAAAAAATTGAACAGTAGCCAGGAGTCTTTCGCACGTTACAGCAACAAGTTTCCCTGCAAATCAACCTCAGTGACCATGTTCATGACTTCTGCGGCATACTGCTGAAAAATGTGCTTCCTCTGCAGAGACTTGGAAGCAATGCATACAATCGGCTTCTATATATTACCACTTACTATGCTCCTCTCAAAAAACAAATATCGAACTTGGTATACTCAATGTTCAATTTGAAGAAAAAAAACAATTTGTATTGAATAAAGCACTTACGAAGTTACATTTATATATACCTAGCCCTGAACAAAATGTATACACGGAAGCACACACACAGTGTTTAAAAGACAATTTAAGGGAGTTCCCTGGTGGTGCAGTGGCTAGGCTTCAGCGCTCTCAATGCTGCGGCCTGGGTTCGATTCCCAGACGGGGAGCTACCCCCCCACCACCACCACCGAAAAAAAGACAATTTAAAGCACTTCATAAGGTAATTTTATACTACTCCATTTTTACTTATTTACTCATCTTAGTACCTTAGCACATCATTGTAAGATCATGTGAAGTGTTAGACAGTATTCTGAGCAGTCCACACACAAGTCACAGAAACTCCTGAAGGATTTAATTTCTGATATCTCCATTTTGCAGATGAAGAAACTGAGGCAGAAGTTTGTCAAATAATTTGTCCAGGATGACACAGTGATCAATTTTGAAGCTGGGATGCAAACGCAGGAAGTATTGCTCCCAACACCATACTCTTGACCATTTTCTTACACTGCCTCTTTTCCAATGCTACTGTACTATTATTATCAACAGCTCATAGGTGAAGACAACTGGGGTTAGAGAAGTTAAGCAAATTGCCAAAGGTCGCAGAGTTAATAGTAGTGGAACTGAGATTGAACCCAAAGCATACATTCTCAAACACCACAGTGACAAACATATTCACATGCCTGTTTTCCTTACCATAAGTCTAAAATTTCATTCATTCATAGCTACTCCATTGTACAATATAATACCTTTGGGGCAATGGATAACTTATTTTGCCTCTAACTCCTTCAGTTTCTCAATAAGTAAAATCAGGGATCCTGTCTTCTCTCCTAGCGTGACCGTCACAGATATAAGTCTGGCCTCACACAGACCAAACTGAAAATATGCACCTTTTTCACCATGTTCCTGTTTACATGAGATTAAACAATATTGGTGTTAAGAATACATCAAATAACGAAAAATACAAGGTGGACTCAAGAATTTATTTTAGTATTGAATATTTTCCATTTACTCTTTTCCTGGGCAGAACTTAAATCTGAGAGCATTGCTAGAGCTCATTGAGCACCCCTGGAGCTCTTTGCAGTTATCTGTGTGCTCTAACAGCCCAGTTCCTTTTGATTCTTTTAGTATCAAACTCTGACTGGACATGTGAAGGTGGGATGAAAGACCTTGGGTCCTACGGTGAGGACAAACACCAATGAGGACAAATTAGGATGATGGCACTGGGGAGGAGAGGGAAAACTTGGCATTTTATACGACAACTTTAATCCCTTTGCTTTCCAAAAAGATTTGAATGGAATTTAATTGACAGCAACTAAATAGCGCTTTAAGATAGGTAAAGAAAGTTACCTTTATACCACAGTCCAGTGCTGCCATTGCTCCAAATGCTGTGTAAATTATAAAGTTTTTTCTGAATGATGCCAGTGAGGAATTTGGAGCTGCCTATATGTTTTCCTTTGCTGTAGCTTCCTCTTGCTTGCCATGGCAGGAAGCAAAATGTTTTGTAGAGAATGATTTGAAGGGCAAGAGCAGCCCAATACTGTTACGCAAAGATTGAGCCAACCGCACAAAATGTTTCTGTATTGACCCATACTTTTAATATAGAATTCAACAGTTTTACCCTGATAGACATTTTTTTACCATTAATACCATTATGAAAATCTATATGCTATATATTGTAAAGAGACTTCCACTTCTTCATGAAAGAAAACAGTATAACCATCAACTCACTCATGAGAAATAAACTTCAATTGTGGCTAAATGTCATGGTGATTTTAGCTCCCTTTCATTAGGTACTATTTAACTGCAGGTACAATCTCCTAAGCATGATGTCTCTCAAAAAGGGGGCCCAAATATTAAGTGCAATAGCTTTACCCATATCCATAAATATAATGGCACATCATGCTTACGTATATACCTTATAGTGCTTTATGTTAGCATGCTATGGGATTATAAAACTGATTTCACAGCAAGCGGCTTATTAAAACTCTGGCCGTCACACAGCATTCCTGTGCACTGGATTTTCAATTTTGTTGTCGCTCTTGATTCCCTTTTGCATATGTATTTGCCGGGAAAACAAATTACCAGATGGCACATGGTTATTTTTACATTTTGTATGGAGGGCTTCCAGCTGATAATTATGACATTACAGGAGGACTCCTATGCTTTGCATTAAGAATCTTTGGCAGAGGCCATCATGAGCTTTTTTCATTTGACTTTACACCTCCTGAGTAATATATATTTATAAACTGTTTGTGGATAAATCATTTAGATATCAGTGAAGAATTTTCTTTCTTATAAGTGAGGGTCCACAAACATGTTTACAAAACAATAGACTGTTTTTTCCATTCTTTCACTCCATCAGGAAACTAATATGTATTTAAAATTCTCTAGTTCAGGGTAACTCAGGACAAATAGTCACAGCCATTGCATATCAGAAAAGCCACACTGTCCAGTGGTCTATGTGTGACAAGGCTTTCAGACCTGTCAGGTGGCATCTGTGTTATAGCATCCAGTCATTTTCTTTATTAGCTCCCTTGCTTTAATGCCTCTGAGGGAGGTTTTAAGAGAGAGGCAGAGAGAAAAGGGGAGACTGAAAGCAAAGGTAATAGTACAAAATGACTATAATTACAATTATGTAGTAGTAATAAATCCAGAATTGCAGTGTAACACACCAGAGGAGAGTCACATTAGAATTAGAATTAATAGGCTATACTTTCGTTAGTTTATCAACCCTCAATCCAAAATGCACCTTAGTTCCTAGAAAAACACTGTGTTGTCCTCTTGCTAGGCTCCTAACTTGGGCACTTCTTTCTAATTAATTTAATCATGTTATTTAAAATGTAGAGTACATAAAATCCTCCTTTCTTAACTATTACCAATATTTTCCTTTTGAGTCACTTCAGTAATAGAAAATGCATTTTTCCCTACATACATATAATATTATTGTTGCTGGTTTTTTCCTAATAAAGAAAATAGTTATTACATAATGCCACAAAACTCATGTTGTTTAAATATACTATACATTTTAGGTAAATATTGCTCTAATATTAATACATTTAAAGTGGGCTGTGAGAAAGTGTTTTTAAACAGCTTAATTAAAATTCAGAAAATTTTGCCAGCTTGTTTCCCAGTTTCAATGATAAAAATAAAATACTGTGTGGTTGATATCAGAATTAGCCCCTAGAGAATAAAGGAAGGACTCAATAGAAATCTGTGTGCTTCCAGACTATATTTTCCTGCTCAACCCAGAGAACATGAAGCATGCATAATTTGGCACCTCTGTCTCTGTATTTGCATCTAGCATAAATACATTAAGGCAATTAATCATGTTGTGTCCTACTGGCCCCAACAAATAAATTATTCTGTTCAGTGATGACAAAAGTGCTAATTTTTAAACAGGATCCATACTAAAATTTTTGGTTTGACTCTATTTCTATTTTAGGTAAATGAATATTTATTGACAGTGGATGTTTTTCTAGAATGACCCTCCTCCTCAACATAATTTCTATTTGATTAACATGACGAAAAGGAAAAGCATCTACTGAATAACGTAAATCTATGCATACGGATTGCTCATACAAGTCATACACTTACTCTCCATACAGAAAAGCACAGAGGTCAAAGTATCCTTATTGAAAGAAACTCTTTATAAATCAATACAATAAAAAATTAGAAGCAGATTGAAATGATGGAGAAAAGTATCACAATGGAAAAACTTCATAATTTCTGATATTAAAGTGACTTCTAAAAGTAATTTAATGTTTTCTATGACTTATGTCAGAATAATGTGGCCAGCCTCAGTGCTGACTCTCATTATAAGGACACTGACTCTCATTACGGGGACAAGTCCTTAATCCTCTTGCTGTTCTTGACCCTGGTTCTGAAGATTAGCATTCTACAAAAATTACTCACCAGGTTATTCTGACAAGTTATACAATCATTGACTTAGAGTGGGGTTCTGATCAGCATAGTACAAGGTTAAGGTAATCCTTGCTCTTCCTGACATTTTTCTTCTCTCATTTTCTGTTAAGGAGATAATCCAATGGCTACGGAAGATTTTACAAGGGTTGATGTTTGAAAGTTTTCTCTAAAACTACATTAATGGAACAAAATAATGGGGAACCAACTGAGTCTGAGGCCTAATTTAAAGTCACTTTGCCAAATTAAGGCATAGCCTTTCACCCATAGCACTATACACCCTACTCACATTTGTCTTTTCAGTTAACCTCTGTAGATCCATGAAACATTCAATATCAAAAGCACCTAAAAGCACTTTAAATAAAACCTGGAAGAATCTCAAGATTAATACAGATATTGTCAACTTGGGTAATACTTTTTTTTTTTCAAATGGTGGTGCCTGGAAGATAGGAAGAAAGCTGGAGTTGTTTTAGGAGAATGTGTTCTGCATACTAAAGATGGCAAAGTTGAGGCAGGTAGGTAATTATCATTTAGTAAAATGGTTAGAAACTGGAGCACCTAACCTGATGTGTTAAAATTCGGATAAGAACATTAATTCACTATATAACGGAATTTACTTTTTGATAATTGAAAAATATGATTATTACACTTAGATTTTATAAGACATACAATGTAAGACATACAAAATAGTGCTATCCTCTATCCTCTATTCACTATCTCAAAAATAGCAAATGCAAATTGAGTTGCCTTGTTTCTGGTCTAAGATAAATTTAGATCATCAAAACTGATGAAGGAAGAAAGGAAGGAAGGAAAAGAGAGAAAGAAAGAGGAAGACTATTATACATATTTTAAAAGGGAAACATTAAATTCTATAAAACTTAAAAAGAAAAGCTGTATACCATTGCAAACAAAAGGACAGGAAATAAATCTGAAGGTATGGAATTGGGTCCTCCATAGGATTTTTTACTTTCTCAAGTTTATGTCTAGCCATTTATCAATAAGAAAAAGTATTTTCCCCTTAATTTTTTTATTTCTTGAAAACTTTTGATGAAAAATTATGGTTGTAATTTGAAGCATGAAATATATCTATTTTTTAATTCAAGAAAACATCCTGATTTTTCCTAATATTCTAAAGAACCTGATAGCTCTGATTCCACACTGTATATACATGAGATTTAGAAGCATAAATAGTCCACAAGTTACAAAATCCTTTAAATGCCTCAAGGAAAATGAAAGGCATTTTTCATGTAATGTCTTCTTTTGTATTTAAGAATGGTAGTAAGAAGACAGTTATTTATGTTTTCATGTGTATGTGGATTAACAAATATAGAATGTGTCACTTTGTAGGATGGTTATCGAAAGACTGTCCTTTAGGTTCAAGCTCTTTCTCTTAGTCTAGAAGTCACCTTGATTCTTTGATCAAATGAATCAGGCGGGAGTTCCCTGATGGTGTAGTGGCTTAAGTCTTCAGCGCTGGCGCTGTCAGCGCTGCGGTCTGGGTTCGATTCCCAGTCAGGGTGATACCCACATACCAAAAAGCAAAAAAAAAAAAAAAAAAAAAAAAAAAAAAAAAAAAAAAAAAAAAAAAAAAAAAAAAAAAAAAAAAAAAAAAAAAAAAAAAAAAAGAATTAGGCCATTCTGAATGGCTGCAAGCTTGCTTTTTCTGCTGCTGCTGTTTGTAGCATCATAACGCTGAGCTGCATGTCACATAACAAAGTCACTACTCAGGAGGTGTGCCACCCTGCTCATCAGCACTCAAGCAGCAAATGCAGCTGGCCTGACCTGTGTGGAAAAGAAATGATGATACAGTCAACTCCTGGAAGGCAGGCAGGAGTGAAACAGGGTATTAAAAAATTCTACCAGACACATTCAGATGGTTTTGTCTTATTACTGGGTATTAAGACAGTAATAAGACAACTGCTATAACTCTCAACATGGAGGAGTATCAGTTCAATCCTTTGTGATCAAGTAGTTGGAAAATACTGCCCCCATGCCTGTTCTCTGAAATTATTTTCATATTCAATGTATTTTAAAATATAACAAAGTGTGTAAAATGAGAACAAAGTATGACATCAGAATTTTCTTAGCCTTAAAAAGTAAGAATAGAAAAAGACCCCTTATGAAATAAGGTTGTGTAAGTCCACACATGAGTTAAAAGTTAGCATCTGTCCTTAAAGAGAGTTAAGCTTCTTGTTTTCTAGGAGCTCTGCGGGAGGGGTGAGAAAGAAGGAGGGAAAAAGATCATTCAGAGCAAAACTGGTTTGGGTTTAAGACAGTCCACGTGAACAGGTACATCATCAGCTTTAAAGTAATACTGAAGAAAGTTTAAATTTTTTTACTTATGGCAACATGACTTCACCATGTTAAGTATTTTTAATCAAAAGCCAATTTATTTATTAATTATTTATGTATGTATGTATTTTATTGTTAGACTTATTGGGGTGACATTGATTATCAAAAATTACATAGGTTTCTGGTGTACAATTCTACAATGCATTCTATGTGTTGCATTACATGTCCACAACCCAGTGTGAGTTTCCTTTCCATCACCATACATCTGGCTCCCACTCCCTCCTCTCCCACCAACTCCCTCTTCTCCCAAACCCCTCCCCACTTTCCCCCAGGTAACCACTGAAGTATTGACTGTGTCCATGAGTTTGTTTGTTTCTTTGTTTCTTTGTTGCTTACAGTTTAATATTCTACATATGAGTGAAGTCATATAGTTTTTTGTTTTTTCTGTCTGACTTATTTCTCTTAGCATGATGAACTCAAGGTCCATCCGTATTTGTCACAAATGGCAATATTTCATCTTTTCTTATAGCTGAGTAATATTCCATTGCATATACATACCATAGCCTCTTTATCTAGTCATCTACCAAAGGGCACCTTGGTGGTTTCCATGTATATCTTCATGGGAGAAGTGTCTGTTTAGGTCCTCTGCCCACTTTTTAATTGGGTTATTAGTTTTTCTGTTTTTGAGTTTACAAGTTCTTTATATATTTTAGGTATTAGACCCTTACAAGATGCATGGTTGTGAATATTTTATCCTATTCAGTTGGCTATGTCTTTGCTTTGTTGATAGTTTCTTTTGCTATGCAGAAACTTTTTAGTTTAATATAGTCTCATTCATTTATTTTTGCTTTTACTTTCCTTCCCTTTGAGGTCAGGTTCATGAAGACTTCTTTGAGCCAGAGATCTGTCAGTTTAGTACCAATGTTTTCTTCTATACCATTTATTATTTTGGGTCTTATGTGTAGGTCTTTAATCCATTTTGAATTAATTTTAGTATATGGAGTTCTCAGCTCAGATTCATTCTTTTGTATAGGTTTTTCTAGTTTTCCCAGCACCATCTACTGAAAATGTTTTCTTTTCCCCATTACATGCTTTTTGCTCCTTTATCAAAAATTATTTGTCCATATATTTGTGGATTTATTTCTGAGTTTTTTATTCTTTTCAATTGGCCTCTGTGTCTTTAAATTGAAATCAGGGAACTTGATACCACTAGCATTATTCTTTTTATGTAATATGACTTTGGCAATTCATGGTCTTTTGTAGTTCCATAGAAATCTGATAATTTTTTAATCTATTTCATGAAAGTATGATTGTGGGATTTTGATGAGAATTGCATAAAATATGTGCATAAAGCATAAAAATTGCTTTGGGTAATACGGCCGTTTTAACAATTTTAAGTCTTTCTATATCCATGAACACAGAAATTCTTTCCATTTCTTTGTATTCTCTTCAATTTCTTTCAAAAATGTCTTATAGTTTGTCTTGTATAAGTCTGTCATCTTCTGTGTTAATTTCTAGGCATTTTATTCTTTTTGTTGTGATTACAAAGGATACTTACTTTCTCATTTCTTTTTCGAAAGATTCATTGTTTGTATATAGGAATGCTGTTGATTTTTGTATGTTGATTTAGCATCTTGTGACTTTACTGCATTCGTTTATTGTTTCTAATATTTTCCAGGTGGAGTCTTTGGAATTTTCAATATGAAGGATCATGTCATCTACAAATAGTGACAATTTGACCTGTTCTCTCCTAATTTAGATCCCTTTTATTCCTTTCTCTTGCCTGATTGCTGTGGCTAGAACTTCCAGTACTATATTGAATAGCAGTGGTGACAGGGGGCATCCCTGTCTTGTTCCTGATTTTAGGGGAATGGGCTTCAGCTTTTCCACATTCAGTATGATGTTAGCTGAGGGTCTGTCATAATATAGCCTTTATTATATTGAGGTTCTTTCCTTCTACCCCCATTATTTTCAGTGTTTTCATTATAAATGGATGTTGTATCTTGTCAAATTTTTGCATCTATTGATATGTTGATAAATTTTTTATCTTTTATTTTGTTTATGTGGTGTATCACACTGATTGATTTTCATATGTTGAACCATCCTCGTACTACTGGAATGAACCCAACTTGATCATGGTATATAATCTTTTTGATGCATTAATTTATTCTATTTGCTAATATTTTGCTTAGAATTTTTGCCTCTGAGTACATCATAGATATTGGTCTATAGTTTTCTTTTTTTGTGTTGTCTTTACCAGGCTTTGGTATAAGGGTAATATTGGCATCATAAAGTCAGTTAGTAAGCATTGCCTCATTTTTCAAATTTTTGGAAGAGTCTGAGGACAACAGATGTTAATTCTTCTTTGAATGCTTGGTAAAATTCATTGGTGAGATCATCTGGTCCAAGGCTCTTGCCTTTGAGGAGGTTTTGGATAATTATTTCAATTTCTTTACTATTGATTAGTCTATCCAGCTCTTCTTGGTTCAGTCCAGGTGACTATATGTTTCTAGGAACTTACCCATTTCTTCTAGGTTTTTAAATTTAGTGGCATAAAGCCCTTCATAATATTTTCTTATAATCTTTTGTATTTCTGTGGTATCAGTGGTAATTTCTCTTCTTCCATTTCGAATTTTGGATATCTGTGTCCTTTCCTTTGGTTTTTTAGTTAGTCTAACCAGAGGTTTGTCAATTTTACTGATTTTTTTCAAAGAACCTGCTCTTTGTTGCATTAATTTTTCCTATTATCTTTCTGTTCTTGATTGTTTAGTTCTGCTCTAATTTTTATTATTTATTTCCTTCTGCTTACTTTGGGGTTTTCCTGTTTTTTTCATTTTCTAGTTCTTTAAGATGGGATGTTAGGATGTTTACTTGTGATTTTTCTTGTTTTTTATGATAGGCCTGCAATGATATAAACTTCCCTCTTATTACTGCTTTCACTGCATCCCAATAATTTTGATATATTGTATTTTCATTGTCATTAGTTTCTATGTATTTTTAATCTCTTCTTTTATTTGTTCTTTGATCCAGTCATTTTTTAATAAGATGTTGTTTAATCTCCATGTATATGTGATTTTTTCTGGTTTCTTTTTGCAGTTGATCTCCAATTTCAGAGTTTTGTGGTCTGAGAATACACTTGGTATGATTTCAATCTTCTTGAATTTCCTGAGGCTAGATTTGTGTCCCAGCATATGATCTATTCTTAAGAATGTTCCATGTGTCACTGACTTATTTAAATAAAAACTAAGATTTTTAAAAATAATTAGATCATAAAAGGCAAGTCTAAGAGAGAGAAGTAATCATTGCATTCACTTTATTCTACAACAGCATTAACATATTTTAAAATTATAAAAGAATGCATTGTTTTGATAAAGAAAATTTTCCAAAAAAGTTCCACTTTTATTATATATTTATAAATATTGAAAAGGTACATAACTAAAATTTATATTAAGCAAAACCTGTACTCATGACCTCTCATGTTGATTCCAATCTGCTTCTCATCTTCTATTCAATATTTTGATGTTAACTATTAAATCCTCACAGTAAATATATACAGTTAATTTTGTCCACAACATTTTTTTTTATCACACACTTAAATATCAAGTAGAAAAATAAGTAAAAGTACTGGTTGATACCAGTAACTAGAATGTTTTTGTGATATAAAATGTGAGAATAAATTGAAGCAATAAACAAATAAGAGAATAAAGAACATTTTGAAGAATAAAATATAAAACCTACCTTAGAAGCACCAATTAAAAAGTAAAAATTTTAGTCAAATCATCAGTTTGAGAGTATTTTATTTTTCTTCAGAACATATTTTGACATATTGCCAAATAATTACAAGTTTTCCCTACTTACTGACCAAATTAACTGACTGCTTTCACTTTATAAAATTTCAACCCAAGAATGGAGAAAGTTTCATATTTGCAGGTAGATTGTTTCTACTGTCTGCTAAAGAAATGTGTTGAACATTTGCAATTTGTTCATATGTGCAGCCTGGGTGCTCTTTTTCTTTCTGTCTTTAATTGCTTCTTGTGCTAAATATAAAACTAAACGAGCCTTATTATTGTTGTGCAGTGTTAACATGCCACATTAATAAATTAGTTTTGGGGTGGAAATCCTGGCAGAGAGCCATACCTGTTACTGTTTTTGTTATAATTATTGTTTTGGAGTACTTTGCCCCCTGTTCTATTTTCAGTTTGTCTTTTACCTGTCATTGAAATGAGCTGTCACCCAAAAAGCTGGTTCTTCCTCCTGGGCTCCTGTACCTGAGCATACGTGAATATTGCAGCTATGGAGGCAGACACCAAGTGGCTACATAGTTTTGCTAGTACAATAAACGTTTCAGGCTTTTACACTTTGGAATGGTCTAAGATTTATAAAGAAACAAAGGTTATTTAAGAAGAAATAAAACAGTATTTATTTATATAGAACAGAAAATGCATGTGAAATTTACACAGAAATATTACTCAAGGGTCTGAGCTGACATTTACTATAAAAAAAGTCATATGGAATAATATTGGTGATTATCCTTGAGGTTTTTTTTTTTTACAATTGGTGTTTTACAAGACCTTGAGTTCTTTACACATATTTCTGAAGCTTCAGCAGGTGGGAGATGCCATGATGAGGAGGACGTGACTAGAGAGTTCGTTTTTGTTTATAAGGTTCCTGAGAACGGTATAAAGGTAAGATCTGAGGAGTCTGAAGATGAATTTTCATGCTCTAACACCTTCGCTTCTCCAACACCTGGCCTTAATAGAATCACTCATCTCCTTCAAATCACAATTTTCTCATCTATCATTAGAAATATTTATACCTCACAGTGATTTTGTGTCAATAAGATAATGCATATGAAAGTGCTTTGAAAGTGATGCTACATTATTCTAATAAAAAGTGTCATTGTTGTTGGCAATTTGGGCCAGATAATTCCTTGGGAGGGGGGCAGTTCTGTGCATTACAGGATATTTAGCAGCATCACTGGCCTCTACCCATTAGATGCCCGTAGCAGACCCATGCCCTGAATTGTGACAACCAAAATGTCAAATTGCCAGATATGCTTTGAGGAGTGTAGAAAAAGGACTGTACTGTTGTTTGAGAATATACTCATATATGTAGTACACACACACACACACACACACAGACGCACACATGCACACACAAAGCAAAAATTTTAAAACTAAGATCTTAAAACAGCAGGGATGTTCTATCTTTTGGGTTTCCTGAGCCACATTGGAAGAAGAAGAATTGTCTCAAGCCACAAATAAAATACACTAACACTAAAAATAGCTGATGAGCTAAAAATAAAAACCACAAAAATATCTCATAATGTTGTAATAAAATTTATGCATTTGTGTTGGGCTGCACTCAAAGGCATCCTGGGCTGCATGTTGGACAGTCTTGAATGTATACCGGTGTTACTTAAATAACCCACATGGCAGAGACCCACCAAAGAAGAATATCTGTTTGAAATTAATAATGTTTAAATGAGCCCTTCTAGACGTGTTTTACACTGTGAAACACATAGGACCATTTAATTTCTTGAATTGCTTCTGTCCAATGTGGGATAAAACCGGCCATGTACTCTTTGGCATTTTATCCTACCATTGTCATCTCACTAGTTAAAAGCAAATTTTATTTTCTAAGTGATAACACTAGTTAAAAACTAAACTTCTCATCTTTACCAGTTTTATTAAAATGTCATTAAAATGGATATTCCAGTGAAGTGACTCAAAATACCTATGGAGAGTTTACATTAGGAGAACCAAATGGGAAAGAATAAAATGAAAGAAGGAGACAAGAGCTTGAGGTTGCATTCCACCATTCACTAACTGTGATGTTGGGCCAAACATTTATGGTTCTAAACCTTAATTTTCTAAACTGTAAACATAAGAAAATAATATGATCTTTGCAAAATATGATGCAACTATGCAAAGCTCTCAGAAAAAGCTCCTGGGATGTTATATAATGCAATAAATATTATCAACTCATTTATTTAATAATAGTATGTTTTACAGTTTTCTGTAGTTTATAAAATAATACTACAAAACTTATTTCTTTTGACCTCCAAATAACTCCCATTATGTATTAATACTCCCATTTACACCAAAGAAACTAACAAATTTTTCCAAAGTAACATAGCTAACATGAAGTAGAAAAAAAATTCAAACTGTTGACTTCTGGCTCCAGTATTCATTGATTCTTCCTACATGCATCTTTCCTAATTTTATAATCTCCCTAACCATTTGCCTTTTCTTGGACTCAATATTTCTTCTGCATAAGAATATAAAAGTTAGATGTCATCAAATATATTTTTCAACTCTAAAGAATCTTTCCATTTTTCTCTACTTAATATAATTCTAATGTACACCAAGGTCAATGGTGGAATTACCATGAAAAATAACCACTCACATTTAGTTAGGGACAAATTTTATTATTAAAATAAGCACAATGCCAGGTAACTGTATATTTATCGAATTACTCTGATATAAAATATCTTAATAAACAAAAAGAGTACATTTAAACATATTTCTTAAATTAGAGTGTTTATGTATTTCTGGGAAAAAAATAACTTTGATTCTAATTCAAATTAATTCCTTTCCATGAAAATGTGGTGGTTACCCAGGAGTTAAAATCTTCTCTCACTTTTGCAGTCATGACAATTTGTGTATTTCTGGTTTAATATGTATTTATCTCAAGGGACCTAAGGTGTCATTAGTGAATGTTGCTGAGGAAATGCTAAATAAAATTAATGTCTTTGGAGTTAGTAACCCTAAACACACCAGCATCCCCTGGACATGTGACTATGTAGATGTTGTGCATATGAACCTAAAGCCCTAGAGACCACAGCATTGTCCTGGGTAAAAGATCATGACTTAATAACATCTGGTCTTTTTGTTAAGCTGAAAAGGTAGTGAAGATGAAGGGAAATGCAGTTATTATAGCCATGCTAAAATTAATTTGAGAAAGATGACACAGCAGTCATGATTGTTTCTTTGAGGAACTCTATTCCCACTAGGATTCCCATTCCTGAGCTTAGACTATAAATGAAGGCAAATTTCTTTTTCCTGCATAAGATCTATGCAGGGATGGGAAGGGATACAAAGAACAAGTTGTGATGGAAATATCCAATTCTTTCTCCAAAGCTCTGAAGAAAAATGGTAAACTTCAGCTGATAATAGAAAATCTGGAGAGATTCTCTGAAATTTAAATTTCAACTCTCCTGAAAAAGAGGACCCTAATGGGGCAGAGATTTCTTTTCTACTTCTTTCTCTGCAGGGAAAAATTTCAGATTATGAAATTAAAATATTTGCATGATTATGTCTCAGAGTCAGCATCTACTGCCCAGTCTTGTATCTTCTGTCTCCCTCTTTTTCTTAAGATGCCCCACCTCATGCAATTATAATCCTGCTCAGTTCTTAAGATTACCTTGAACAGCCAGCATCCTCAAGCTTCATTATTCAACAACAAAAAAAACAATTAGAGATTTTTAAAAAACTATATTAAATTTTCCAGATGCAAAATGGGGTGTCTAAACATTAAATTTTGCAATGAAAATGCCAGCCATGTTTCACAGCAACCTCTGTGCTAATCAGAGTCAGATACTGTATTCCAGATATGTCCCATCATCTGGGAGAAACTTCCAATTCAAAATTATTTATACTCATTTATTTCTTCTTATGTCTGTAAATTAAATTGTTTAGTTCTCCATCCCTATTCTACTATTCTTCCTTGGATTAAATTCTTCCTTCTCTCTCCTACTTATTAGTTGGAGGCCACTATATTTGAAGAAATGTTCCAAAGTCTATGATTAAATAATAACTGCCAACATTTATCAACTATCAAGCTATGTACCATTGCATGATGTTTTATATACCGGGTTGCCAAAAAATGTATACATATTTTAGGAAATGTTATCTATGTATTACTTTTAAAAGTTGAATTGAATTGCGGTAGCAATGAGTAGTAAGTATGACATTCGCTCAAAAGTTGGTTTAATCAAATGAATGCTACTCTTACCATGAGACAAGCAGGACGTTCCAAGAAAATGGCAGAAGCATGGTTGTTGTTCAAGGAGGGCAAGACCATTTTGAAGTGGTATTTGAAATTAGAGAACTTTGTTTGAGTTTCCCCCACGTTCTCCTGACTTAACACCCCTTGATTTCTACCTACAGAGGACCTTAAATGATGTGGTGCACCATAGAAAACAGGCTACAATTTGGGAAGAAATTGAAAAAACAGGCAGCACTTGGGAAGAAATTGAAATGGCATGCACAGTGATACAAGTGAACACTTCGGTCAACATTGCTCAAGCAGTAGTTTGCCATAATTAGAAGTGTCTGTACATTAATGGTAACCACTTTGAGCAACTCTTATAATTCAAACATTACTTGAGCAAAAGTCAAACATGACTTGTATTCATCTTTTGTTATCAGCATATAGAGAGTATTATAATTTTAATACAGTTTTTTCCTTTCTTAAAGTGTATATAATTTTATTGGCACCCTTTGTATTTTCTCCTTAAAATAATTGATATGGACAAATATTATTCTCATTTTAACAATGAGCGAATTAGAGCTAAGAAACATTAAGTATGTCATCAGTATTATAAGCCCTTTATTCCTATCTTTCATAGATACATTATCACTAAAGCCATTGAGTTTAAAACAGTAACCAAAAAAAGCTTATAGGATCATTGGATTGGAGTGACACTAAACAATCAACAATTGTTCAATCTTCCTCAAAAGTCTCCTTCATGCTACCCCTTTAGAGACACCTGCCTCCACCTTCCCTCATCACTAACCCCTGGAAATGATTAATCCTTTCACTGTCTCATAATTTTGTTTTATTTCAAAATGTTAAATAAAGGCAATGATACAGTATGCAACTTTTGGAACTGGATTTATTATTCAACAAAATTCCTTGCAGATCTATCCAAATCATTACATGTATCAATAGTCTGTTCCTTTCGACTGCTTAGGAGTATCTCACAGTATGCATGTACCACTTTTTTTTTTAATCATTCATCTGGTAAAGGACATTTAGGTTTCCAACTTTTTAGCTATTCCAAATAAAGCTGCTATAAACATTTGTATACAGGTTTTTTTTTGTGTGAACATAAGTTTTCATTTCTCTGGGATAAATTCCCAATAACATAGCTGCAAGGTTTTATAGAAGTTGCATGTTTAATTTTATAGGAAACTGCCAAACTATTTTTCCAGTGTTGCTGTATAATACCATTCCCACCCAGCAATTAACAAATGATTCAGTTTCTCAGTATCTTCATCAGCATTTGATATTCCTATTTTTTTATTCTAGCCGTTCTGATAAAATTATCACTAGGTATAGTTATCACTACACCTAAACTCTCATTTTGATCTTGACTTAAATTTTCCTAATAGCTAATTATGTTGAGCATTTTTTCAGGTGCTTGTTATTTGTATATCTTCTTCAGTGAACTGTCTATCTAAGTCAGTTGCCCATTTTCTAATCCAAAACCAATTTTTAAATGTTGAATTTTGGGAGTTCATTATATTTTAGATGCAAAGTCCTTTGTCAAATATGTGGTATGAAACCATCTTTACCCAATTTTTAGCTTGTCATTTTATTCTCTTAAAATATAGTTTTTAATTTTTGTGTGGTTCAATTTATTTTTTTCTTTTAACATTATGCTTTTGTTGTCAAGGTTAAGAACTATTTACCTAGTCTAAGTCCCAACGATTTTCTCCAATGTTTCCTTCTAAAAGATTGTTCTTAGTTTTACATTTAACATTTAAGTCTGTGATACATTTTGAGTTAATTTTTGTGTAAGGTAGTAAGTTTAGGTCAAGGTATTTTTTTTCTGCCTATGAATGTCTAATTGCTCCCATGCTATTCTTCCTCTACTGAACAGTTTTTGCATCTTAGTTGAAAATCCATGGGTATATTTATGGGTCCTCTATTCTGTTTCATTGATCAATGGCTCTATCCCTCTGCCAATACCTCAGTCTTGAATAGTTTAACTATGTAGTAAGCCTTAATATCTAGCAAAGAGATTCTTCTCACTTTCTTCTTTTTTAAAAAATAATTTTAAACTATTACAGGACCTTTTTAAATATAATTTTATCATAAATTTGTCTACTAAAATTTTTGCTAGGATTTTTATAAGAATTGCATTAAAACTACAGATTACTTTGAGGTGCATTGACATCTTTACTAATCTTGAGTTTCCAAGTTAATGAGCATATTGTATCTCTCTATTTTGGTCTTTAATTTTTCATGAGCAATTTTTAATTTTTAGCATAAAGATATGTACATGTCTTGCTGGATTTAGTTGAAGTAATCAACTTTCTTTGGAACAAATGCATTTTTAACTTCTTTTTCTACATATTTAGAAAATATACTTAAAAATAAAATGGATATTTTTGTGTACTTACTTTAAGGGTATTTTTCCAGTTTTATTAATATATAGTTAGTATACTGCACATAATTAATATATACAATTTGGTGTGTTTGAATATATGTATACACTCATGTTCACATCACCACACTCTAGGTAATAAATATGTCCATCACTTCCAAAATTTTCCATATGTCTATGTCTTTTTAGTTTTTGTTTGTTTGTTCTTTGTTAAGAAAGCTTAGCAGGAGATGTACCTTCTTTTTTTTTTTTTTTTTTTAATATGTGGGTAGTTCCCTGGCTGGGAATCGAACCCAGGCCACAGTGTTGACAGCGCCAAAGCCTTAGCCACTACACCACCAGGGGACTCCTGAGATGTACCTTCTTAAGTGTACAATTCCTTATTGTTCATTATATTCACTATGTTATACAGTGAATCTCTGGAACTTACTGATCTTGTATAACTACAATCTTAAACCAATTGAACAACAAATTCCTATATCCTCCTCTCCTCATTCCCTGGTAATCACCATTTTATTGTCTACTTCTTTGTTTGACTATTTTAGATGCCTCACATAACAGGATCCAAATAACATTTGTTCTTCTGTGACCAACTTGCTGGACTTATGTATTAGTTCTGAATTTTTTATAGATTTTTTTGAATTTTCTACATAGACAATCATGGCATCTGCAAATTGGCACAATTTTATTTCTTCCTTTTCAATCTGCCTTTTATTTCTCTTCCTTATTATGCTATGTGTAATTCCCAATACTGTGTTAAATAAGTATAGTAACTATAGAAATTCATGTCTTCTTCCCCATGTTGAGGGGAAAATATTCAGTATTTAAGCATTAAGTATGATAACTTCAATATTTTAATAGTTTTTCTAAAATCAATTTGAGAAAGTTACTCCTAATTTACTGAGAATTATTTTTATCATGAATGAATGCTGAATTTTTTCAAATGCTTTTTGTTATCAATTACTATACTCATAATTTTTTCTTCTTTAGCCTATTTTAATAATGGGCTACACAAACTTTTGAACATTGCCTCATCCTTGAATACTTGGAATATATCTCCATTGGTCCTAAAGTGAAAGGTTTTTTTTTTATACTTTACTGAATTTAACTTTCTAACATTTTGTCGATTTTTAAAAATTTTCTTAAAAATTTATTGGGGTGACATTGATTAGTAAAAATTACATGGGCCCCAGGTGTACAGTTCTACATAATATCTTCTATGTGCTGTATTATGTGTTCATCACCCAGAGTCAGTTCTCTTTCCATCACCAAATATTCGTTTCCCTTTCCCTTCTCCCCTAACCCCCTCCCCCTTTACCTTCAGGTAACTACTAAATTATTGACTGTGTCTGTGAGTTTTGTTTCTCTGTTGCTTTTCATTTCATGTCAACAATCTAACTAAACTTCTCCACCCCTTTCCCTTATTTCCCCCACTCTCCCATCCCTTCTTTCATCTTAAAGATGTCCTCTAACATTCTTTGTAGTACTAGTTTGGTGGTGATGTATTTCTTTAACTTTTCCTTATCTGAGAAGCTCTTTATCTGTCTTTCAATTTTGAATGGTAGCCTTGCTGGATACATTATTGTTTGTTGTAGATCCTTGGTTTTCATCACGTTGAACATTTTTTGCCAATCCCTTCTGGCCTATAAAGTTTCTTGTGAGAAATCAGTTGAAAATCAAATAGGTATCCCTTTATAAGCTACTACTTGCATTTATCCTGCTGTTTTTAGAATTTTATGTTTTTCTTTAATCTTTGCCATTTTAATTATGACATGTCTTGGTGTGTTCTTGTTTGGGATCATCTTGTTTGGAATTCTCGGTGCATCCTGGACTTGTATGTCTATTTTCTTCTCCAGGTTAGGAAAATTTTCAGTCATTATTTCTTCAAATAATTTTTTGATCCCTTGCTTTTCCTCTATCCCTTCTGGTACACTTATGATTCTGATATTCTTCCATTTAAAATTGTCCCAGAGGAATCTCAAACTATCCTCATTTTTCTAGATTCTCCTATCTATCTTTTCTAAATAAGTGTTTTCTCCTGGCCTTTTCTGCAAATCACTGCTTTGCTTTTCTATTTTATCTAATTTGGTGACTTTT
Organism: Lyroderma lyra; assembly: GCA_004026885.1. Lineage (NCBI taxonomy): Eukaryota > Metazoa > Chordata > Mammalia > Chiroptera > Megadermatidae > Lyroderma > Lyroderma lyra. The sequence goes on from PVJL010003621.1 coordinate 141,483, forward strand.
ATTCTGTTCTTTTTTTCAGTCAATGTAGTCATTATCTCTCTGGTCTTTTATAATGGTTTTCAAGTCTTTAATGTTTGCTATCTCTCTGTTGAAATTATCATTCAGTTCCTTAAGCATTTTTATAACCATTGCTCTGAGCTCTGTTTCTGATGGATCATCTGTCCCCATCTCTTTAATTCTCCAGTTTCTCATATTTGCAGCCTCTCTGTTTCTTTGGTGTTCAGTGCTAATACTGAGTGGGCAGAAGTCTGTGAGAGGAGGGGCATTTGTGGCTTTGTTTTCTTCTTGTGTTTCTGGTTGTGCAGGGACTTTGGACATGATTATGCCTTTCTGTTCTCAGTTTGCCCTATGCATTATTCTGCCCTGAGCTTTGGGGGTCAGTCCTGTATGCTGGTCTTTCAGATCATCCTGGTTGTGGGCTGAGAAATGCTCGTGAAGGCCCCTCTCTCCTTCTCCTTCCTGGCTGGAATGTTTCTGCTGTGGCTCCTCACGGCCCAGTTGCTTCTTCCTCTAGGAACTGAACTGAAGTCTGGCTGCTGCAGTTTGTAGGCCAATCTATACCTCCTGGGGCCAAAGTGAAGTGGGTGTGGTATCTCATGTCCTGCTTGTGGGCCCCCTTTCCTGTGTCCCACAGACTGAGTGAGACCCAGGGCACTCTCATGCTGCTTTCTTTTTCCTCCCTCCCCTAGCAGTAGAGTTCCAAGCAGGAACCCATGCACACAACTGCATCCCCACTCGCTTTTTATTTCTCCTTTGTTTAACTCTCTGCCCACCTGTGGATACCTTAATGTGATGAGTGGATTTCTTAGTTGCGGTTGTGCCTTGTGTAGCATATCTTTGGTTGAGGTATAGATGTTTTATTAGTTGTAATCTTCAGAGAAGTTTTTCAGAGGTCCCTCTCACCCTTCCATTCTGTTGCATCTCTCCTTATTGATATATTCAAAATTAAGCTCAGAGGAAACATTTATCCTTTTCTTCTGGTTTTGGTGTCAGGGTAATATGGGCCTCAAACAATAAGTCTGACTCAAATTTCAAGCCATCCTTTTATTTTGATGACATGGAGAATGTTATGTCTAGTTTGTTAAATGAAAAATGTAGGGAGTTCCCTGGTGGTGTAGTAGCTAGGCTTCAGCGCTGTCAATGCTGCAGCCTGGGTTCGATTTCCAGCCAGGGAACTACCCACATTAAAACAAGAAAAGAAAAAAAGAAAAATGTATAGCTTGGCTGTTCCCAAAGACAAGTAACATTTTGTTTTACCAATGCTGTTTTAATTCCAACGGGCACTTGTTCAATTATTCTAGAGTTTCTTATAGTGAGTTTTTCTCACACCCTGTCAACAATCACGTTATAATATTGTGATATTGTGTGCTGTTGACCTGTTGCTCTATTTAACACCAGAGAGTGATATATCAGTAGTTAATGAAGTGCTATCTTAGAAATCTGCTGTACAAATGCAAGACAAAACTACCAAACAGCTGTTGTATTTTTGTTAAGCGTATCTAAAAGCAGCATATTTTTCATGATATCAATTCCATTGAAATAGTTTTTATTTCTTACCTTCCCCAAAGTAATAAGGAACAGGAAAAAATTAGGCAAAGTACATACACGCATGAATGTTTTATGGAACACATTTAAGTGTTAAGTAGTATGCAGACATCACTGAACATGGAAACACAACATTTGAGTTTACATGCTGGCTCTGCCACTTAATTACTGTAACTTTGGAAAATTTTCTTAGTTTTTTAAATTAATACAGTAAAAACATTAACATATAAGGGGGATTTAAATAACAGAATTTTTGGAATCAATAATATGTAATTGTTTATTTTTACTACTTGTATTCCATTGTATGCCTTTGAGTATAAACTCTGATGCAGACATATACAGCCTTGATGTTGACCGCCATGAAATTATTTTGAAATATGCTCAATTTGTAGTGGAATCTTCAAATATTCCAAGTTGAGGAGGTCAGAATGTTATATGTAAACAAACTTTGAAAGAAGAATAATGCTTTCCATGAAAAAATAATAATACTGAATAATACTTCTGGAAAATAGAGGGGGAGATTAAAAGGATGTTCAGAATTGAAAATGTTTATACATTTTTATAATACTATAGTTCCCATTCTGTAGTTCATAAAGCACACTAGTTACCAAAATCACTAGCAATTCCTGAAATAAAAAAGTCATTAGAATTTAATCCATTATTTAGTACTTGTTTATACATAAATTTCCTCTTTAAAAAAATATCAGAATAATAAATAGCATGCCCCATAACACTCTGTAGGACATTCAGTGAGATAATCCTTCACTGAGAGGAAAGCAAAGCAAACAAAAAAAAAACACTCTAAGGAAATGGTACTTGTGAGAGAGATAATATCTTCTTACTATAATTTAGAGAAACCAGATTAAATAAATAAACCTGAAAAGTTTAAGATTCATAGGAAAAAAAAGAATCATATGGATTTATTTCAATCATGTATAAGTTATGAAACATTTTAACTTACTGCATTTTTAACACTCTCATGACTATATATTGTATGTAACAATATATAATAAATATCTAATATTAATATATTTAAATATATATACATATTTAAATTTATAATAGCATAAATCAAATGTGTAACATTAAATATTGTTTTATATTAAATATATATTTTAAATTACATAACACATATATTTGATTTTATATATTATAAACTAAATATGCTATATTTGATATGTTAACATAGTATACATGAAGTGATTTGAATTAATATTCCACAATATATTTTGACTATTACTTAAAAATATAACAAAGTAAAATATAATTTGTTTTGTTATATAACTATTGTGATATAGAAAAACATATGTATTTCATAAGTGTCTTAGTTAATAATTTAGTACCTTAAAATAACTAAGTAGATATAATATATATATTATATATACATATATATAAGTATATAGGTAGTCTTATATGTTTATAAAATATATTAAGATATATTTCTATGCATATAACTTACAAAGATAATTTTTTTTTTGTATGTGGGTAGCTCCCTGGCTGGGAATCGAACCCAGGCCACAGCGTTAACAGCACCAGCTCTGAGGCCTTAAGCCACTACACCACCAGAGAACTACCAAAGATAATTTATAAAGCTAAAATATGAGATGGATATGTACAGTTGACATAAACTAGAGATATACAATATAAGGTGAAAGAAAGAGAAAAATAATGCAAAAAAAAAAAAAGATTAGATTTTCAAAAAAAAAAAAACCAATATAAAAGGTAAAATTATTTGATGAATTTCTTAGGTGAATCTATTCTTTTCCTCTAAGAGGGGACACACACACACACACACACACACACACACACACACAATTATCTTCTGGAGGAACAGCCTCGTAGTGCAGGCTTCCCTCTATTGGTGAGTGTTCTAGGAACCCATCTGCATCAGTGTACCAGCTGGTGTTGTAAAAGTCTTCGTTCAGCTTCAGTGCATTTTTTTTTTTTGGAGACTCAACGTTTTTGCCCATTTCATGATGGGTGATTCACATGAACAATGTGCAACATGAAAATGCACCTGCCCACATCACACTGAGTGTTCAGCAGTTTTCAACTAAAACAACATGACCCCTATGTCCCACCCTTCTTATTCAACTGACCTTATCCTGAGCAACATTCTTTTGTTTGTTTCCCCAAATGAAAAAGTCCTTAAAGGGAAATGATTTGCCCATGTGAAAGACAAAAAATGGCAGAAGCACTAAAAGGTATCAAAATCGAGGAGTTCAAAAACTTTTTTGAGCAATGGAAAAAGCATCTCAGTAGGTATATTGCATCAACCAGAGTACTTTGAAGGTGACTGAAGTTTAAATATGAAGAATTAATACACAATTTTTTATAAATAAATTCTGGGTTTTATTGGGTCCTGTTTTGTATATGAATGAATGCTTGCATCCCCTGGAGCACAAACTCAGGTTATTTGAACTCTATTTAAAGTAAAGGTGTTTGACTTAGTATTTTAGTCAAGCATGCTTTTCTGCTCATTTAATTGCTCACTAAAAAAATAAAAAATCAAAAAAACCATAATGATTTCAATATAATTCATTGCTATGAAGAAAGAAGTATAGAAATTAAGAGCTAATGCAAAAGAAATATCCTTTTGTCCCTTGCATTTGAAAGTAATAGCTCTGTATTTGTTAAGTAGCAGAAGGGAAAAATCTTACTTCAAGGGCTGGTGTTTTGACACTTGCTCTGTCTAGGATATAACAAAAATAAGGACTGCACATTCAGAGTCTGTGATTTACCAAATCAAGACTTGTCACACTATGTTAGCTAATTCTACACCCAAATTCAACTATTCGAGTATGTCAAATGGAGAAAACATAGAAGCTTCAGAAAAAAACAAGTAAGAGGACATTGGCCACAGTCAGAGACTTTCCTAATATTCCTCCACAACTTCCTTTTTTCTCTGCCTAAAATATATCTCACATGAAGAAATTGTTATTTTTTAAGAACTACAACATTAAAGCTGGTAACTTTGTGGTACCTGAAGAACTTCTTTACTTCTTACTGCAGCAACATATGTAACAGGTAATGTTCACAACCTTACTATGCTTTCATGGCCTTAATCAAATATTAAGAAAACCAAAAAATATTTTTGCACTGAATTTAAAAACTAGCAATTTGCAACCAACGCCACAGCTAATGATACAAAGCATTTACATCAGATGTTCAATGAACATACACTGATACAATTATCCACTCAGCAAAACCAAAAAAGACAGTGAAAAATAAAGCAAAACAAAAAGTGGAAATTCTGGTGTCGATTTCTGCCTGCCATTTAGCATGTGTAGGCCTCAGAGTGACCAAGTATGAGTTGCTATCTCTATCCACCTATCACTCTGTTACAACAAACCTCACTTCTCCACGTTGTCAACTCCAGCTCTTAGTGTGAGCCTCTGCACACACCCTCATAAAATAAAACCTAGAATCTATCTCTGACAATGAAAAAAAAACTAACTGTTGGACTTAATAAAGAATTGTGTTTGGTATAATTAATGTACTGAATTGTCTACTTAAGGAGTATTTGGGGATAATTTTTTATTATTCTTGAGCTTAACCTTATGTTTTGAATAGATTGTATATTAGTAATGACTATTTCTTATGGACTATAGTATAAATAATCTAGTCTGAAAGTTACTTGTGCTTTTTATTGTGTAACCTATTCTGATTCTAGGGCAGGATGGTAAATTTTGCCTCCATTGTAATATTTTTTGTTACATCAGACATATCTGGATATAATTAGTTCCGTGTAGTCACATGGTGTCTCCCTTCCATCATTCCTGACCTTACACACACAGATGCTTGTTTTTTCACCCAATGGACATTGAAATGGAAGAGTTTTCAGACATTTGGTTCAAACAACATGAAGTTATTGAATTCTTAAAAGCAGAAAAAGTTCCTCCAAGTTTTTTGAAATTTTTGAAAAAGAAGGTGAGGACATATTAAAGAAGATTATTACAGGTGATGAAACTTGGGTCCATCATTATGACCCCAAAAACAAAAGGCAGTCCATAGAGTACCACCACAAGGGATCACCACATCCCCAAAAATTAAAACCTCAGGCCTCAGTTCATTACTCCCCTTTCATTCTCAGATTGTGCACCCCAGTTTAGACAGAATGTGGTGCTAGAACAGCAGAAATGCATATAGGCTTGTATCGATGTTCACTATCTTAGGGGAATACATCTCTAAGATTTGTGTTCTATTTCCACATGATTAGACAAAATATTTAAGGTCCTGGGAGTTTTTCTCATCTGGAAATAGGAGACAATATTTATCCCATCCACCTCACAGTCTTATTGTAATAACTAAATGAGGTATTGGATATAAGGATTTTGGATAATGTACATCACTACCAAATATGAAGTATTGCTATATCTCAGTATTAAAAAGAGTTATATCAGTGATGTCACAGAAGCACCAATCTATTGATTCTATTTTCTTTCTTAGGTATTCTATATGTTATGTAATTTGGGGAATATAAATAATGTTAACAAATCAGTATAAGAATAAACCAGTGTTCTCAAGTAAATTGAATTTTTTTATTGCAACTGAAGTAGCCAGACTCCAAGGCTGATACGAATGATCCTTGCCTGGAATTCATGATCTGTGTAATTTCCTCCTATTGAGTGCAGGCTTGATTTACTGATTTATTTATAACAAACAGAATAAGACAGAAGTGACCCAGAACTAGATTATACAAGGCAGTATGGTATAACTCGCAATTGCTCCTTGATCATATGGTCTGAGGGAATGCAGCTATGGTGTCAGGTCCAGCCTTACAGAAAGATCCGTGTGGAAAGGGGCTGAAACCTCTTGCCAACACCCATCTGAGTAAGTTTGGAATTAGATTCTCTGGCCCCAGCAAAAGTTCCAGGTGACTGTAGCACCCAGCCAACCTCCTCAGTACAACTTCATGGGGGACCCTAAAGGAAAAACATCCAGCTAATCTACCCTTGATCCTTATCCTCACAAACTGCCTTAAATAATAAATTTGTGTTGTTTTAAGCTGATAAATGTTAGGTTAATTAATTACATGGTTACAGATAATTAATGCAGATTTTGGTACCCCGGGCTGCTGAGGAGAAAACAAATATGTGGGAATGGTTTTGAAATCAGTGGTCAGAAGCTAAAAACAAAATTTGAAGAGCAGGTTGGTGAAAGCTTAAAGTGCTTTGAATACAACTGCTCATAAAATTTTGAACATTGAACTGGGGGTAGATGATCTTGCTAAGGAGACTTTCGACCAGACAGTATTGAAGTAGCCATCTTGTTGCTTCTTGCTGCTAATAGTGAAATGTGAGAGCCAAAACATTTGCTAAAGGGAGGACTATTAAAGAAAAAGAACACTGTGCTGGCTGGTTTAAAAAATTCTCAGTCTCTCTAGATGGCGAACAATGCTAAAATTAAGAAATGGTTTCTGAGTAAAGTTAAAAATCAGGGAGCTCTCAGAAATCATGGTCTAAAGATGACATTGAGGTGATGACTATAAATCCCTTCATTGAGACCCCTGAATAATTAAAGTTGGTAGCCTAGACTACATTTAGTTAGAAAAACAGCCCCCTGAATGGTTTAAGGCTGAAACTAACAGATCTTCTCAGTCATTCAAGCATCTAAGAGGCTTAAAGGCATTGTCCTTTAGCATAAGTTCAAGGTGGGGAAGAACATATCTCTAAGAAATTTTTGGATGTGGTTTCCATATAGAGTGTTGGACCCAAGTAAAGTTCACAAAAAAATCCCAGAAACTTTTAAAAAGAATTATATCAACTAAACCCTGCCAGTGTGGAGTAAAAGGAACTGAGACAGTATGATTGAGAAGAGATTGTTGGGCTCTCAAAATTCTACTGGCAGAAAGTAGGCTGAGAAACTGTTCAACTAAAGACATATGCCTTTCATGGAAAAAGAATGACTCAGGTAGATGGAGTATGAGCTAATTGCCAGAATTAAGAATGATGAATAATAACTCCAGAGAAGGAGTAAGTGAATGTGAGAGAAGTTCTATGGTCCCAGGACCCTCATGAACAGCCTTTTCTTCATTCTTTTTAGTGAACAGGAGTGCCATGGCAGTTATTCTGTGTTTGCCTTATCATGTCAGGTATGTATAGGGTAGAAAACTTGGTTCTTCACACAGGAGACTTGTCCTCACTTGGACCTGAGGTAGATGACAAGATCCCAAAATTTGAGCAGATGCTGTAATGGGATGACTTGAGGACTTTAGGAAGGTGCGACTATATTCTGTCTATGAGAGATATCTGAATCATTGGGGCTAGAGAGAAGACTATAGTGGGCAGCCTCTAAGATGATCTCTAATGATTCCTGCCTCCTTCAGTCACAGGGAGATGAACTTAATGACTCACTTATAGTGAATATAAGGTGAAAGTAACAAAGTGTGACTCAAAGATTAGGTCACAGAAGACTGTGTGGCATCACTGTCTCAAATCTCTTACTCTGAGGGAAGCCAAACGCAATGTTATGATCAGCCCTACAGGGAGGCTCACACTGCAAAAAACTGAGACCAACTGCCAATTGCCAAAAGAGAGCTTACAAGCAGATTTTCTGGCTTTGAACAAAGCTTCAAATGACAATAGATCAAGCCAACAGGATATATATGGAACCTTATGAGAGACCTTGAGCCAAAACCACGTTTTAGCTATTCTTAAATTCTTGGCCCTTAGAAAAACTCTGTGAGATAACAAACAAGTGTTGCTTTAAGGTGCTAAATTTTGGGCAATATTTTATGTAGTAGTAGATAATTAATACACCAATATGAAGTTGAATGGAGCAAATCTGAGTAAAGATATTTAGTAGATTTAAGTTATAAATCATGCCAAATGCTCCACTTACCTTGAGAACTACTGCATGTGGTTAGCCAATGAGAGCTAGCATTTAGCAAGAGTACTGGCCACTGTCAGTCAAGGAGCATTAGCTCACAATACAGCAAATATTTTCAACCAATACATTTTCTATGCACTATCCTGAGTTAGATGAGTTCTCTATTCCATCTTGGCCCATGTTTTTGCCATTAACCATGTATGCAAATAAACAAATTTTCAAACATAATGGCATGCAAAAGTGTAAAAGTAACAGTTTTAAAACTTCTATAAAATGGTCAAGGTAATATGATAAAGATTGACAGGAAATTAAGGAGAGTTGTGATCTTTTAATAATACTGTAGTTCTGCAGCCCAAAGGAGAAATCAATACAATGAGAGGGCACACCTTAGTGCAAAAGAAAGCATACCACACACATAAACTTATGTAATAACTCCAAGTGGGAAATTTAAGTTTTGATTTATACTTTATTTCAATCTCAGGGGTTCATAAAATTTTGCTAAAATCTCATTTGGACAGAATCTCATAAAATTCCATGTACTTTCTGCTTTCAATCCATCCAACAACACAGAGGAAACATTTTTCATAGCATTTTAACATTGTCGCTTCTGGTCTTGGCCATATTCCAAAAATGAAAAGAAAAAAGAAAATATGTTAACCACAGTTTTTGAACCTTACTCCCTGAGTTTTATTCCCAGTTCTTAACAGAGTGTCAGAAGAATTTTGTTTTGGTGTCCTGTTTCTCTTTCTTCTTAAACAATGTGTCATAAAAATGAGCAATAGTTCCAAAGATTCTTAACAGCAAAAGCAATTTTAAAGATAAGTTCAGACAATAATATCTTATATTGTTAGTGTGTAAGTTAAATAAATACAAATCCTTGCATTTTATAACATTATATAAAACCACAGATTTTCACAGAAGAAATTCTGATCACCCATGAGAATTTTCCTTGCAGAAGATTTTTTTTTCAATTGTAGCAAATCCAGCATACATATATTTATTAAATAAAAACAAATATTGTATGATAAAATCTAATGCTGGGAAGTCTGCTTGCTGTTAAAAATTATAGGCAAACTTCAATTTGCTGACTCAAGAAAATAGCATGAATGATTATAATAACAATAAACCAACCACCAGGCCATAGGATGTCATCTTGATGGTCTTTCTATTTCTTTTATCCATTTGTTTCATTTATTTATTTATTTATTTTTGGGCAGTTCCCTGGCTGGGAATCGAACCCAGGCCACAGTGTTGAGCATGCCAAAGCCTAGCCATTACACCACTAGGGATCCATTTGTTCTATTGTGTGCATATAGTGTTATGACATCTTCATATTCTGAAAAAATGCTATTCTTTAAAGATAGTAGAATATATCTTATGGTTTATTCAGTGCCCTTTTCATGTGGATCTGAGCTTATTATATCTTCATTATATCTAATATATTATTCTAATATGAGGTAATATTGATGGAAATAAGCATGCAAACAATTCAGATAGTAAAAAGTTTAAATTCAGGCAACCAGTCAGAAATTTTGAAATGGTTCCTGCATCTCAAGTCTCTTCTACTTGTCTAATATCACTCTAACCCCTATGCAATCTTATGGCTCAAGTCAGTCTCAATATAGTTGATTGCACTGCAAGTGTCAACTCTTTATAATTACCATGTCCCACTAAAATATAAGGTCACAATAATTTTGAGTTTTTTTCCCTTCTTTTAAGGCCATTACTTCAAAGCTACAATTTTTAGGGGGCAAAAAAAAGGAAGAAACTTCTAAGAGTTACCTTGTTTCTTTGTGTATATTTGGCTTGCACACAAAGTGCTCACACGTAGTAATTCTTAAGAAATTGAAGAACTCTAAAACTTACAGTGACACTCAAAACTTTAAAAGGTTTTGCTTAAGATGTTTATGATTTCAGTGTTCTAAAGAGTTCCAGAAGTCTTTATGAACACATAAAATAACTTCAGATTTGTTTTTTAAATCAAATCTAGCTCTTAGAACTGTGGCATTTAATTTTTTATTGATTTTTTTCTGCTCAGTATGGAATGAATCAAAGAAGGAAGACCAAATTTTTTATATCTGAATAAAACTGGCTGAATAATATCTGGGCTTTATAACTACCTCAGATCCTGTCTGGGTATCCCACTTAGGGCAAGAAAATGTTTTCAAGACCTCAGTTCTCTATTATCTTAAATGAAGGCTGATCTGGATTAGGGCTTCTCAAACTTTAGTGTTCATTATGACCAGGTATGACATTTGTTAAGCTTCAGATTTGGAGGGTCAACCAACAAGAGTTTGAATTAAATAGGCCTGGGTAGATAGAGCCCAGGAATCTCAATTCTTATAAATTCCTGAAATGGAGGCAACA